>JAZAVI010001648.1:0-37657 GCA_036326025.1 Chrosomus eos
CAAAAAAGGATGTGATGTGGTCAGAGTCCCGGGGGAAAAGAAAAAACCTTAAGACCAGTGGGGATTAAAAACGCAGATTTCTTCAAAAGTTTTTTAAAAAATTATGTATAACTTTTGACCAAAAGGTGGCGCTGTTTTTGAAATGTTTTGTACCCCCTTTAGGGCATGGGGCGATGGCACATGCTGAGTTTTTTTAATGTTTGCACCAATGCATTCGTTTTAAAAATAAGCATTTTTCGTTTTATTATAGCGCCACCAATAGGCTAAAACCCCACCATTTTTTTTTTGTGACCTCATAGTGAGCCCCTACAATGTGGGGGGGAAATTTGGTGAAAATATCTCATTTATTTTTGGGGGTTATATACATTTATGTGTATAAACACATAAAAAATGGGCTGACACGTGAAATTTGATTGGATTTTACTACCCTTACTATCAATATTTTCGCATTTTTTGGGGATTAGCGATAGCCAAATCGACCTATGTTTCCAAAATTTCTGACGGTGGTTTCGTCTCGATCGACAAGGGGTTTCGAAAATATAGCCAAATTTTTTTTCGCGCTAAATCGCAACGCTACACAAACCGTAAGAAAACCCAGCAAAGTTTGGGATCGTTGGGCTCGGAAAAAGATTCAGGAACTCAAAAAAATGACTCTCCCTAAAAAAAAAGTCAACCACAAACCCCAAAATTAAAAAGCATTTGAAAAAAAAAATTCACCACAGGGGGCGCTGTTTCGAAAATTCTCAAAGGGTCTTTCAGGGCATCGTACTGATGACCCATACCGAGTTTCGTAACAATTGTTCTTTTCGTTCAGAAAATACAGCATTTTAGCACATAATTCAAAAATGGCCGACAGACAAAATGGGCCCATATGGAAAAATTGGATAAACAGTCGACCCCCGGCATGACGCCCTGGGAAACTAACGAGGGGGAATTTTTTTTTTTTTTGGGCAAACGTTCAGTATTTTTGAGCAAAAATAAAACAATTTTTTTTTTTTCTCTGGACCAGTAAAGGGGGGCGCCCGCGGGGCCCAAAAAGCAGCAAAGGGCTTTAGGTCATGCTTGTAATACATGTACCAATTTTGGTTTTTAATACAAAAAAACGTTGCGGAGAAACAGCCCCCTTTTGTTGTTTTCGCAAAGGGGGCTACTTTAAAAATTTAAAATTTTCGTGGGATTCGAGAACAAAAAAGCAGCGTTTTTTTTGAATTCCTTTTCTTTTTTGTCCCCCCCCGGGCTGAGATGATCTGGTTCAAAAATTTTTGGGGAGAATCAGAACAAAAGGCCAAAAAGGGGGGTTCGAAAAAGTAGCTTTTTTCGGATAATTACAAATGGGGGGACAAATTGTCGTGACGGAAAATGACGTCATAGGGTGCAATCGAATCGGCATGCCCAAAGGGGAAAAAGAGGACAAAGGATTTGTGAAATTTTAGCCATTATGGTTCAAAAGTTATAAGCATAAACATAGTAAAAATTTTTTGGGCAGTTGGGGGCGCTAGAGGGGGGGAGTTGGAGACCCCCAAATTTGCTTGGTGACTTTTCAGACTGTCCTCTATCAGGTACCAAATTTCATAATTTTTTCCCCCAAACGGTTCATGGGCTGCCATAGACCCCAGTCGAAAAAAACAAAAAAAATAATAATAAAAAAAACCCCCGGGAAAAGATACAAAAAGGGCCACCGCCCCTTTGGGTTTTCGGGCCCCCCAAATATAGCGAAGCAGAAAAAACCGGGGCCCCAAAACCAAAGAAGAGACAAGACATTTCCCAAAATTTTCAGACCAACTGCAAAAGGAGCAATTTAAAACATTTTTTAAAAAAAATTTTAGGCAAAAAAGGGTTAAAAATCACACTAAAAACTAAAAATGTGATTTAAGGGGGATCACTTTTGCCCAAAAGGGGGGCGTATTTTTAAAAAGTGTGTTTGGGGGGAAGTCGGTGACAATACAAACCTTAAAAACCCGGGGGTTTAAAAAACCAGATTTTTTTCAAAAATTTTTTGAAATTATGTTAAACTTTTGACCAAAAAATCGCGTCTTTGAAATGTTTTTTGGGGGCCTTTTGGGGTTTGGGGGCGATGGGAATGCTGGTTTTTAATGTTACAAACCCAAACAAACAATTTTAAAAATGCTGTTACCCTTTTATTATAGCGCCACCAAGGGTCCCAAACCCACCATTTTTTTTGGGACCTCAAAGGGGGCCCAAAAAATGTGGTGTAAAATTTGGTGAAAATATCTCATTTATTTTTGGGGTTATATACATTTTTGAATAAACACATAAAAAAAGACTGACCTGAAATTTTATTGGATTTTCTTACCCCTTTTTTTTTCAATATTTTGCATTTGGGGGGTTTGCGTAAGTATGACCTTTTTTTCCAAACTTTTTTTCGGGGGTTTCCCCCTCGAGGGGCAAACGGTTTTTGAAAATATCGGCAAAAATTTTTTTTTTTTGCTTAAAAAAACAAAAACGCTACCAAACCCAAAAAAAAATAAGCATATTTGGGGAAACTTTGGGGTTTGGCAAGGGGAGGGCTCAACGAGATACTCCCCCTGAAAAACGCAACACAACCAGAGGGTTAAACAGCATTTGAAAAACCCAAATTTCCCCTAGGGGGGGCTGTTTCGAACTTTTTAGGGTCCTTTAGGGGGTCTACTGATGACCCCCAAACCCAATTTTTTAACAAATTTGTTCATGCGTTCATAAAAACAGCTTTTTTGGGACATAATTCAAAATGGCCCACAGCCAAAAAAGGGCCCATCGGGGGAAAAATTTGGGTAACGTCCCCACCCCGGAAAGGGCTCCCTGAAAACTAAAAAGACCAACTTTTTTATTTTTGGACAAACTGTTCATAGTTATGAGCAAAAATAGCAAATTTTTCGGATCTTTTGGACCAGTAGGTGGCCTGCGCCGAAACGCAGCATGTACCTCAGGTCATGCTTGGAGACATGTACCAATTTGGTTTGAATACGATAAAGCGTTGCGGAGATACAGCCTTATGTCTTTTTTGCAAGCTCTCTTAAAAAAAAATTGCGTGAATCGAGAACAACCTTTCAGCGTTTTTTATGAATTCCATACTTTTTGTCAGCACGGTCTGGAGAGAACTGGTTCCAATTTGGTGAGAAATCGGAACAACGGCCTAGGAGGATTCGAAAAAATACTTTTTCGGGTAATTACAATGGCGGCCCAAAAAGCGTGACGGAAAATGACGTCATAGGGGGCAATCGAATCGGCAGACCAAGGAAAAAGGCAAAGGATTTGGATTCAGCCATTAGGTTCAAAATTTTAAGCATAAACATGATAAATCTTTTGGACAGTTGGGGGCGCTAGAGGGGTTGAGTTTGGGGACTCCAAATTTGCTCTGGTGACTTTTAGACTGTCCTCTATCATTGACCAAATTTCATAACTTTCCCGCAAACGGGTTTTAGGCTGCCATAAAACCCAGTCGGAAGAAGAAAAAATACTGCAACAGCCCATTTAACCGGGGCCCCAACGCAAGAAACGGGAACAGGCCATCATGGTGGGAGTGGCAACCAACTGCAGCAAGAGAAAATTTAAAACATTTTAAAGAACTTTGGATAAAAGGCAAAAAACACATATACAGTAACTTTTTAAAATGATTTAATGGTTTTTTCATTTTTACAAAAGGTGGCGCAGTTACCCAAAATTATGTGTGTGGCAAGTGAGGGACAATGAACAATAAGTTTGGGTAAAATTGTCGGGCTTGCAGAGATAAACCTAATAGTTTTTAGCATAATGCCTCAATTTTTGTGCTGCCTATACAAACCGTTTCACTTTTGAAAAAAAAACTAAACTTTTAGCCAGGGTTTTTGGTGAACATTCTTTTTTGGGTGAAAACGAAAAAAGGCAGGATTCAAAAATTTTTATGAAAATAAAGATGGGGACGGGAAGTTCGGCCAAAAAAGGGAAACCGGAATTTTTTCTAATTTGCCCCCAAACTAAAAATCAGGCATTTAAACCCAAAATTTATTCAAAATTATTTTTTTTTGGATTTTTGTTTAATTTTTGACCCAAGGGGGCGCTTTTTTCAAAATTTTTTTAGTACCTTCAGGGATGGTGTTTTGGGCACATTCGATTTTCTTAATATTACACCCCAAAGCATTGTTTATATAGCATTTTTTTTTCACAAAACTTGAAATCAATGGGAATTCCCTGTTTTTTTCATTTTACGCCACCAAGGGGCTCAATCCACCAAATTTTTTTATGGACCTCAAAGTGACCCAACATGTGTGTGTAAAATTTTGGGGGAAAAAATTCTCATTTAGTTTTGGAGTTAAACATTTATGGGAAAAACACAAAAAAATGCGACACTGACTTTTATTGATTTTACTACCCCTTACTATCAATATTTCGCTTTTGCATTTGCGTTTTTCCTATCGACCTAGTTTCCAAACTTGGCTGGTTTTGTCTCGATGGGCAACGTTTCGAAGATTCGGCAAAAGTTTTTTTTAACGCAAAAAAAAACGCACACAAAACCCTAAACAAAACCAACATATTTTGGGACTGTGGACCGGGAAGGGTTCAGGGTCCCAAAAATACTCCCGTAAAATAAATCAAACACAACCAGAGTTTAAGCATTTTAAAAACAATTTTGCCCTAGGGGGGGCTGTTTCGAACTTCTCAGGGTCCTTCAGGGACGTACTGATGACCCTACCGAGTTTCGTAACAATTCGTTATTCGTTATAAAATACAGCTTTTACACTAATTCAAAATGGCCACAGCCAAAATGGGCCACTGGGGAAAAAAGGATACTGCGACTCGGCATGACGCCCCCGAATAAAACCAAGACCAACTTTTTTTTTTTTGGGGAAACAAACGTTCATATTATGAGCAAAAATAGAAATTTTTTGGGAATCTCGGGACCAGTAGGTGGCGCAGGGCCAAAACGCAGCAGGGTAGCCTCGGGTCATGCTTGTAATGACTTTAAACCAATTTTTGGTTTGAATACGTTTTAAAGCGTTGCGGAAAATACACCCTTTAAATGTCTGTTTTCCCCAAGCGCTATTTAAAATTTAAATTTTTGCGGGGGATTCGAGAACAATTTTAAAAGCTTTTTTATGAATTCCATAATTTTTTGGGGCAGCACGGTCTGGAATATCGGGTTTTTAATTTTTTGGTGAGAATCGGAACAAGGGCCTGGGAGGTTTTTAAAAAAAGTAGCTTTTTCGGATAATTACAAATGGCGGACAAATTTCGTGACGGAAAATGACGTAAAAGGGGTTTGCAATCGAATGGGCCCATGAGCCAAGGAATAAAAAAAAACAAAGATTTGTGATTCTAGCCATTATGGTTCAAAAGTTATAAGCATAAACATGATTTAAATTTTTGGGACATTGGGTGGCGCTAGAGGGATTGAGTTGGAGACTAAAAAATTTTTGCTCTGGTGACTTTTCAACTGTCCCTACCCAGGGTCCCCAAATTTCATAACTTTCCCCAAAGGGGTTCTATGGGCTGCCATAGACGCCCAGGTGGGAAAGAAACAAAGGGAAAAAAAATAAGCGAAAAACACCCCTTCCCGGGGCCCAAAACACATAAAAAAACCAAAAAAAAAGCCAACATTGCTAAAAAGGGGGCCCAAACCCCAAATGCAACAATGGTTTTTAAAAACTTTTAAAAAAACAATTGTAGGCAAAGGGGGTGAAAAAACATAGAAACTCTAAAAAAAAATAAAAAATTTAAAAAGGATTTTACTTTGGGGCCAATGGGGGGCGAGTTAGAAAATTTTTGGGGGGAGGGGGGCAGGGGGAGGTGACAATAAAAACCCCCAAAAAAGTTTGGTGTCAAAATGCCCCAAGGGGATTGCGGGGGGAAAAACTTAATATCTTTTTTTCAGCAGGGGCCCCAAAATTTTTTCTGCTGGGGGATAAAAAAAAATTTTTCCCCTACCCGAAAAAGAAATCTAGAATTTTTAAACCCGGGGACGGCGGGGGAAAAAGAAACATTCGTTTTTTGGGGAAAATGGAAAAAACGGTCAAAAGGGGGAGTTCGAAAAGTAGGTTTTGATTTAAAAAACAAATGGGGGGCAGGAATTTTGGCCAAAAAAGGGGAAAAACCGGGAACTTTTTTCCCCACCCCTTTACCCAAAATCATTAAGACCATGCTTTTTAACAGGCAAAATTTTTTAAAAAAATTTTTTGTTTTTTTTGGGAAAGGGGTTTTTTAAAACTTTTGACCACAAGGGGGGCCCCTTTTTCCCCAAAAATTTTTTTACCTTCAGGGAGGGGTTTTTTGGCACATTCCTGAGTTTTTTTTAAAAATTTTCATCAAGGGGAATTTTTTTTAGTATAGCATTTTTTTTCCCAAAAAAACCCCCTTTTGGGGAAATCAATGGAATTTCTTTTTTTTTTTAAAATTTTAAACGCCCCCCAAGGGGGTCAGTCCCCAATTTTTTTTTATGTGTCCTCAAAATGACCCCCCAAAAGAAAAGTGTGTAAATTTTTGGGGAAAATATCTCAATTCACTTCAGATTATAGCAATTTTTTTTGAAAAAAAAAAAAAAAAAAGACTGACACATGATTTGTTTGAATTTTACGACCCCCCCTTTTTTTTCAATATTTTTTTCCCCATTTGGGGGGAACGTAAGCCTAACGCCCCAAAATTTTTTTCCCAAAAAACCGGCGGGGGGTTTCGCTCGAACGGACAAGGGGGTTTTGAAATTAGCCAAATGTTTTTTTTCCCCCCTATATCGCAACCTACACAAACCGAAGACAAACCCAGCCCTGTTTGGTATCGGGGTTTTTTTTCGGCCCAAAAAACAGGAGCTCAAATAGTGACTCTGGTGAAAATAAGTCGAAAACCCCCCCCAAATTATAAAAAACCCCTTTAAAAAAAAAAATTTTTTCCCCCAGGTGGCCCCGTTTTTTAAAACCCCTTTTTAGGCTCCCCCTTTTTAAACATACTGAGGGGGCCCTAAACCCCCGGGTTTTTTTTAAAAATTCGTTCATGCGGGTTTTTAAAAAACAGCTTTTTTCACATAAATTTAAAAAACCCACAGGGCAAAATGGGGGCCCCCAAAGGGGGGAAATTTTGGGGTTTTTATCGACTTTTTGGGGGGACCCCCCCCGAAAAAAACGAGGCCCCCCTTTTTTGGTTTTTGGGAAAAACCCTTTAGAGGGTTTTTAGCAAAATAAAAAAATTTTTTTATATCTCCGGGCCAGTAGGGGGGGCTTGGGGGCCCAAACGGGGGGGCCCCCAAGCCTCATCCCCTCTTTTGATGACATGTACCAAGTTTGGGGGGAAACGATAAAGCCCTTTCGGGGGGTAAAACCCCTTAAATTTTTTTTTGCAAACGCTACGTAAAAAAATTTTTTTTCACTTATTTTAAAAAAAATTTAAGGGGGAAACAACTTGAATTCCCCCAAAAATTTTTGGGGGACACTGTCTAAGAGGGGGTGGGCCAAAAATTTTGGGGGAAAATCGGAGCATCGCCCTAGGGGATTCGAAAAAAAAAGGTTTTTTTCCCCCAAAATTTAAAAAGGGGGGAAAAAAATTTTTTTTACGGGAAATGGAAAAAAAAAATCATTAAAGGGGGAATCGAATCCCCGGGGGGGGCTCCCCGGGAAAAAAAGGAAAAAAAATTTTGTTATAGGCCCCTTTTAAAGGGGTTTTTAAAAATTATTTTTCAAATAAAAGGGAAATTTTGGACAAAGGGGGGGGCGCTAGAGGGGGAAAAATTTTTAAAAAACCAAAATTGGTGCATTTGGGGGTTTTTGGGGCCCCCCCTCTACAAATTCCCCAAAAAAAAAAAACTTTTTCCCCCAAAAAATTCAAAGGGCTTCCCCCGACGCCCCCGTCGAAAAAAAAATTAAAAAAAAAACCGGGGAAAAAAAACAATTTTTTTAAAAAACTGCAAGCAGCAATTTTAAACCGGGGCCCCAAAAACAAAAACGGCAAAAAAAAACCCCCCCCTGGGGGGGGGTGGCAGCCCAAACCCGCAGCAATGACAATTAAAGAAAAATTTTTGGAGAACTTTGGGAAAGGGGGTAAAAAAAAAAAAAATATTTCAGCAACTTTAAGAAAATTTTTTGGGGGTTTTTATCCTTTCCCCCCCAAAAGGGGGCGCAGTTAAAAAAAGGGTTTTGATGTGGCAAGTGAAGTGACAATAAAAACAAAAAAAATTTTGGGGGGCAAAATGTCAAGGCATTGCAGAGATAAACCCAAATAGTCCCTTTTTTGCACCCCTTCCTAAAATTTGGGGGGTGCGCAAAACGAAAACGATTTCCCCAAAAAACACGAAATCTATAATTTTAGTCGACACGGCCCTTTTAGATGTTTAAAGATTCGTTTTTGGGGGAAAAAAGGGAAAAAAAACCCCCCAGGGGGGTTTTTAAAAAAATGGGGTTTTTTACTGAAAATAAAGAGGGGGGGGCCCGAATTTCGGCCAAAAAGGGAAAAACCCCTTTGGGAACTATGTTCCATTTTGGGGAAACCCCCCAAAGGGAAACTATAAAAACCAGGGGGATTTCACAGGCAGATTTATTCAAAAGTTTTTTCCCTTTTTTGGGGAAAATTTTTTTATTTTTTTTACCCCCCAAGGGGGGCGCTTTTTTTGAAAAATTTTTAGTACCTTCGGGGGTGGTTTTTGGGGGGCATTTTTTGGGGTTTTTTTAAAAAATTACATCAATCATTTGTTTAGTATTAAAATTTTATTTCACAAAACTCCATTAAGTCAAGGGAAATTTTTATTTTTTTTTCTATTAAAGCGCCCCCAAAAAGGCCACCCCCCCAATTTTTTTTATGGGTCCTCAAGTAGCCCAACGTTTTTTTGGGGGAAATTTTTGGGGGAAAAAAATCTAAAATTTTTCCCCCTTTAGAGTTTTTAGACATTTATATAAAAAAAAAAACCCCCTAAAAAAAAGACTGACCCCAGGGGCTTTTTTTGAATTTTAAAATTTCCCTTTTTTCTATCAATATTTTCGCTTTTGGGGGGAAATTTGCGTATAGCCATCAAAACCCATTTTTCCCCAAAAATTCCCGGGGGTGGTTTCGCTCGATTGGACAAGCGGTTTCGAAGATATGGGGCCAAAAAAAGTTTTTTTTCGCGTAAATCGAAAAAGGGTACACAAACCGGGAGACGAAACCCACGGGGTTTGGGGGCTTTGGGGGGCTCGGCAACGTTTTTAGGGGCTCAAAAAGAGACTCCCCCTGAAAAAAAGTCGACCCCCCCAAAAAAATTTTTTAAGCATTTGAAAAAAAAATTTTTACCACTGGGGGGGCGCTTTTCGAAACTTTCAGGCTCTTTCAGTCACCCCTACTAAATTAAAACCCTACCGTTTTTTGTAAAAACCCCTTCATTTCGTTCAGAAAATACAGAAATTTTTCCCCAAAATTTTTAAAAAAGGGCCCCCACAGACAAAATGGCCGATAAGGAAAAAATTTGGGGGTATCCCGTCGCCCGGGGGAAAAAAGCCCTAAATTTTAACAAGACCAATTTTATTTTTTTTTGGAAAAAAGGTCAGAAATTATAAGAAAAAAACCCCCTTTTTATATCTCCGGACCAGTAGGGGGGGCTGCCCAAAAAGCTGCATTTTTTCTCAACAAGCTTGGATGACATGTCCCAAAATTTTTGGGGTAAAAAACGGTAAAGCGTTTTTGGAAAATACAGCCTTAAGGGCCGTTTTTGGGGACCCCCAAAGAAATATTTTCGGGCGTTTTATAAAAAGGGGTTTTTCGAAATCAAACATTATTCTAATAACTTTTTGTGGGGATGCTCTGGAATGATCGGATAAATTTTTCCCCTGGAAATCGAGCATCGGCCTAGGAGGTTTTTGAAAAAGAAATTTTTTCGAAATATTCAAAAGGCGGCCAAAATTTTTTTTGGGGCGGAAATGGGGGCAAGGGAGCAACCCCAACCCCCCTAAAACTCAAATAAAAGGGGAAAAAAGAATTTTTTTATAGGCCGTACGGTAAAAAGGGTTTTAGCATAAAAAAAGTGAAACTTTGGGAAAAAAAGGGGGGGCGCTGAGGAATAAATTTTGAGAAAAACCCAAAAATTTTGGGGTTTTTAAATTTGGGGCGTCCTCTATCAGAATGTAAAAAACCCAAAAAAAACTTTCCCGCAAACGGTTTTTTGGGCTGCCAAGACGCCCAGTCGGAAGAAAAGAAGAAGAAAAGGAATAAAAAAAAGGGAAACCCCGATACAATAGGGGCCCCCCACCTTTTTTTCTTTGGGGCCCCCCCTAATAACAAGCAGCAATAACCGGGCCAAGCGCAAGAACGGCAACAATGCCATCAAGGGGGGGTGGGGGCCAACTGCAGCAATGAGCAATTTTTAAAAAAAAATTTTTGGAGAAAAAATTTTTGGGGGAAAAGGCTAAAAAATCAAGAACAGCCCAAAAAATTTTAAAATAATTTTTAAGGGGTTTTTTACTTTCGAACCAATAGGTGGCCAGTTTTTTAAAAATGATGTGATGGGGTCAGAGGAAGTGACCCCGGGGGCAAAAAAAAAGGGGGGCCCCAAAAGTCAAGGCATTTCAGAGGGAAAAACCCCGAATAGTGCTTTTAAAATCAGCCTCAACTTTGCTGCTTGCGCTTTAAAAAAAACCCCGGGTTTTTTTTTTTAAAACGACCACCAAAAAAAAAAAAAAAAAAACTATAACTTTTTGCCCCGGGGGGGGCTGGGGGTGAAACGATTCGATTTTGGTGAAAATCGAAAAAAAGGCTAGGGGGAGTTCGAAAAAAAAAAGGGTTTTTTTGAAAATTTTTGATTTCGGGAAAAAGGGAAATTCGGCCAAATAAAAAACCTTGGGAAAAAAAGGTTTTTTAAACTTTAAAACCCAAAGGGGAAAAAATTAAGACCATTGGGGGTTTTAAAAGGCCCCCTTTATTTAAAAGTTAATTTTTCCCTTTTTGGGGTTTTGTTTAAAAAAATTTTTTCCCCAAAGGGGGGCCCCCGGGGTTTTTTTAAAAAAATTTTTTGTACCCCTTTAGGGGGTGGGGTTGGGGTTTTGGGGGAAACTGATTTCTAATTACATCAATGCATTTTTTTTGTATAGCAATTTAATTTTCAAAAACCCATTGAAGGGGGAAGGGAAATTTTTTTTTTTTTTTCTATTTTTGCGCCCCCAAGAGGCCCATCCCCCCCCAAATTTTTTTTTGGGCCCCCGAGGGGGGGGCCCCTACGTATGTTTTGTCAATTTTGGTGAAAAAATACCCCCAATTTTACTTAAAAATTTTAAAAACCCCTTTTTTTGAAAAAAAAACGAAAAAAAAAGACTGACACTTACATTTTTTTTAATTTTTCTCCCCCCTTTCAAAACAATTTTTTTGCATTTGGGCATTAGCGAATACCCCCATCGACCTATGTTTCCAAACTTTTGGGGGGGGTTTTTTGCCCCCGAAGGGGCAAGGGGGTTTGGGGGAAAATATGGGGCCCAAAAAGTTTTTTTCCCCGCTAAATCCAACGCTACACAAACCTTAGACAAAAAACCCCGCATGTTTGGTACTTTTTGGGCCGGCAAGGGGTTTGGGGGCTAAAAAGGGGAAGGCCTCCTTAAAAAATAATCACCACCCCCCAAATTTTTAAAAATTTTTAAAAAAAAAAAAATTAAAAACCCCTAGGGGGCGCTGTTTAAAAAAATTTTCGGGGTTTTTTGGGGGATCGTAATGATTACCCATACCGAGTTTCGTAACAATTCTTTTTTCCCCCGTTTTTAGAAAAACAGCTTTTTGGGGTTTTTAATTTTTCCCAAAAAGGGCCCACAGAAAAAAAGGGGCCCAAAAAGGGAAAAATTGGGGTTTTCCCCCCACTGGGGATGAGGGCCCCCCAACTAACAAGACCAATTTTATTTTTTTTGGGAAAAACCCGGTTTAGAAGTTATAACCCCAAAAAAAGCCTTTTTTTTATATCCCCCCGGCCAAAATTTTTGGGGCGGGGCCCGGGGAAAGCTGCATTTTTTCTCAACCCCAAGGGGTTGGGGGATGACATGAAAACCCAAATTTGGTGTCAAAACGAAAAGCGTTGTGGAGATCACCCTAAATCTGTTTTTTTGCGAGCGCTAAAAAAAAAATTTTTTTCGGGGGGTTATAAAAACCCCGGGTTAAAAAGAATCAACATTTTCTAATAATTTTTTTTGTGGGGATGCTGGAGATAAAACTGGATAAATTTTTTTTGGGGGAAAAGGGGCCCCCGGGCCCAAAGGGGGGATTTTGAAAAAGAGGGGTTTAAAAGGGAAAAATTCAAAAAAGGGGCCAATTTTAAAGGGAAAAAGGGCTAAAAAGGGAAAACAATCGGAAATCGTCATAGCTTAGGAATAAAAGGGGGAAAAAAAAATTTTCCTGATAACCCCCACTTTTTAAAAGTTTTTTGAAAAAATAAAAGTGAAACTTTGGACAGGGGGGGGGGCTAGAGGAATAGTTAGAGACACCAAAATTGTGTATTTAAGGGGGACTGTCCTCTATCAAAATGTCAAACCAAAACAACTTTCCCCCCAAAAGGTTCTATGGGCTGCCATAGAAAGCCCAGGCGGGGAAAAAAAAAGAAGAAGAAGCCCAAAAAAAAATAATAAAAAATAATAAGAACCGGAAAAAAAAACAATAGGTGCCCCGCACCTTGGTGCTTGGGGCCCCCCCTAAAAACCCGGAAAAAGATACAAAAGGTGCCACCCCGGGGGCCCTTTGGGGGTTGGGGCCCCAATAATAAGAACCGGAACAGATACAATGGTGCCTCCGCACCTTCGGGGGTTGGGCCCCCTAATAAGAACCGGGGAAAAAATCCCCAAAAAGGGGCCCCGCACCTTTCGGGCTTTTGGGCCCCCAAAAAAAAGCTCAAGCAGCAAAAAAACCCGGGGCCCAAACGCAAAGAAGACGACAAGAAAAGGGCAACATGGTTTTTCCCAAAATGCAGCCCAAAAGGGGGAATTTAAAAACATTTTTTAAAAAATTAAAATTTTTTCAAAAAAGGGTTAAAAAACACACAAAACTAAAAAGTGTTTTTTAAGGGTTTAAAAAAATTTTTTCCCAAAAAGGGGGGGTAGTTACAAAAAAAGATGTGAAAGTGGGAAGTCTGGTGACAAGGGGCCAAAAACCTTTTAAAAAAGGGGCATTAAAAAAAAAGCAGATTTTTTTAAAAGTTTTTAAAATTAATTTTAAACTTTTGACCAAAAGGGGGCGCTGTCCCCCAAATGTTTTGATACCCCCCAGGGCATGGGGGGGGTGGGGGAAAGCGGGGGTTTTTTAATGTTTAAAAACCAATGCATTATTAAGAATAGCATTTTTTACTTCTAAAAAAGCGCCACCCCAAAAAGGGGGAATCCCCCCTTTTTTTTTTTTGACCCAAAGTGACCCTTTTTTTTTTGGTAAAATTTGGGGAAAAAAACTCATTTTTTTTTTTGGGGGTTTTATACATTATTTTAAAAAACCCATAAAAAATGACTGACACGTGACTGTGGAATTTGGGGGTTTTTTTTTCCCCTTACTATCAATTTTTTTTTGGGGGTTTTGGGGATTAGCGTATAGCCTATCGAAAACCAGGGTTTTCCCAAAAAAATTTTGGGGGGGGTTTCGGGGCTCGGGGGGGACAAAAAGGGGTTTTTTTAAAAAACGGCAAAAATTTTTTTTAAAAACAAATCCAACGACACCAAACCCCTAAAAAAAAAAACCCCCGCATATTTTTGGGGTTTTTTGGACCGGGAAGGATTTAGGAAAAACAAAAAGGGTGAAACCCCGGGGGAAAAAAAGTCAAAAAACCAAAACCCCCGTTTATCCCCCGCATTTGAAAAATCAATTTTCCACAGGGGCGCGTTTCGAAACCCTTTTTAGGGGGCCCTTTAGGGGGGCGTACTGATGCCCCCAAAAACCCAAATTTCGAACAATTTTTTTTTATTGCGTTTTATAAAATACAGCATTTTTAAGGGGGATAATTCAAAATGGCCGACAGCCAAAAAAGGGGGCCCCCCTGGGGGAAAAAAAATTTTGGTATCTGGCCCCCCCCGGGGGGAAGCCCTGAATCTAACAAGACCAACTTTATTTTTTTTGGACAAAACTGTTCATAGTTTTGGCAAAAATAGCAATTTTTTCGTTCCCCGGGGCCATGGGGGGCCTGCCCCCCAAACGCAGCATGTGCCTCAGTCCCCCCCTTTTAATGACATTTTTCCAAGTTTGGTTTAATTTTCAAAAAAGCGTTGCGGAGATAAAAACCTTATGTCGTTTGGGGAAGCGCACTTAAAATTAATTTGCGGGGGATTCGAAAAAAACATGCAGCTTTTTTATAATTCCATAACTTTTTTGTCAGCCCCCGGGCGGGAAATGATCGGGTTTTTAATTTTTTGGGAGAATGGGAACAAACCCCCCTTTTGGAAAAGGGGGTTTCCCCAAAAAGTAACTTTTTTGGGGAAAATTTTCCCAAAAGGCGGACAAATTGTCGTGATGGAAAATGACGCAAAAGGGGGCAATCAAAACGGCAAGACCAAGGAAAAAAAAGGGGAAAAAGGGGGTTTGTTTTCCCCAAACCAATTTTTTTTAAAAATTAAAAGGGGAAAAACATGGGGAAAATTTTTTGGACATTTGGGGGGGCGCTAGGGGGGTTGGGTTTTTGGGGACCCCCCAAAAGGGCTCGGGGGAAAATTTTCAGACTTCCTCATCAGTGCCCAAAATTTTCCCCTAACTTTCCCCGCAAAGGGTTCATGGGCTGCCATAGACCCCCAAAAAAAAAAAAAAAAAAATCAAAAAAAAAAAAAAAAAAAAAAAAAAAAAAAAATAAAAAGGGGAACCCGGGGAAAAGATCAATAGGTCCACCCCCCACCTTTTGCTTGGCCCCTAAATATAGCTGAAAAACAGAAAAAACCGGGGCCAAGCGCAAAAAAACGAAAAGGGGCATTCAAAAAAGGCAGACCAACTGCACAAGGGGGGAAAATTTAAGCCCAAAAAATTTTTAAAATTTAAATTTTTTGGGAAAAAGGTTTTAAAAAAAACACAAAATTTAAAAAAAAATGTGTTTTTTAAAGGATTAAAAAAATTTTGGCCCAATAGGTGGGGGGAAATTACAAAAACGATTTTAAAATTGGGTCAAGTCCTGGTGACAATGAAAAACCTTAAGACCGGGGGCCCCCTTAAAAAAAACCGATTTTTTCAAAATTTTTTTTGAAATTATTTTTTTAATTTTTTTCCAAAAGGTGGCGCTGCTGGGGAATTTTTTGGGGGACCTTCAGGGCAAGGCTGATGGCCATGCTAGGGGTTTTTTAATGAAACAAACCCCAAAAAATTTGTTTTAAAAAAACAGTTACGTTCTATTATACGCCACCCCAAAAGGGGTCAATCCCAAAACCCTTTTTTTTTGGGGCCTCAAAGGGGGGGAAAACCCCCCCATGTGTGGGTAAAATTTTTGGGGAAAAAAACTCATTTAGTTTTGGAGTTATAAACATTTTTGTAATAAACACAAAAAAAAAGACGGGGGCCGGGGGGGAAAGGGGGGGGGGGTTTTACACCCCCCACTATCAATATTTTCGCATTTTTGGGGGGAACGTATAAAAACCCCGACCTAGTTTTCCCCAAAAAATTTTGGGGGGGGGTTTTTTTTCGATCCCCGGGGGAAAAGGGGTTTTTTTAAAATTCGCAAATGGGGTTTTTAAAAACTAAATCACAACGATACACAAAAAACCCCCAAAAAAAAACCCAAGCATATTTTTGGGGGCTGTGGAAATCGGCAAGGGGGCAGGGTTTTCCCCAAACCCAAATTTTTTCCCGTGAAAAAAATTTAAACCAAAAACCCCCGTTAAAAAAACCCTTTTAAAAAAAAAAATTTTTCCACAGGTGGCGGGGGGTTTTTGAAACTTCTCGGCTCCTTTAGGGGGGGGAACGAGGGGCCCCCCCCATTTCGAACAATTCGTTCAGGGGTTTTTTTTAAAAAAAAGCATTTTAGCACATAATTTTCCCCAAAAAGGGCCCACAGCCCCCAAAAAGGGCCCATCTGGGAAAATTTTGGGGGGCTGGGGGGGCTCGGCATGACGCCCCGAACTAACAAGAAAACCCCCCCTTTTTATTTTTGGCCAAAATTTTTTTATTATGACAAAAATAGCAATTTTTCGTATCCTGGAAAACCCTAGGGGGCGCTGCCCGAAAAGCCATGTAGCCTCAAAAGGGGGTGCCCTTTTTAAAGACATGTACCAAGTTTGGTTTTTTTTAAAAGATAAAGGGGGTTCGGAGATACAGCCTTTTTTCTGTTTTTCCCCCAAAGCCCACTTAAAATTTTAATTTTTTCCCCCGGGGGGCGAACAACTTGCCCCCCGGGTTTTTTTTAATTCCATAACTTTTTGTCAGCACGGTCTGGGGAAAGATCCCGGTTCCCCAAATTTGGGGGGAAAAAGAAAAAACGGCCCCCCAGGGGAAAAACGAAAAAAAAAAACTTTTTCGGGGGAATTTTTAAAAAACGGGGGGAAAATTTTTCGTGACCGGAAAAAAAAAAGTCATAGGGTCAATCGAATCGGGGGGACCAAGGGGAAAAAAGGACAAAGGGGGTTTTGGGTTCTAGCCATTTTTGGGTTTTTTAAAATTTTAAAAAAAAAAAAATGAGTAAATCTTTTTAAAAGTTGGGGGGCGCTAGAGGGGGGGAGTTGGAAAACACCCCCAAAATTGCTCTGGGGGGCTTTCAAAAAGGGGGCCCTCAGTGTACCAAATTTTATAACTTTTTCCCCCCAAAAGGTTTTTATGGGGGGCCATAAAAAACCCCGTTTGGGGAAAAAAAAAAGAAACGAAGAATAAATAAGCTCAAGCAGCAAAAACCGGGGGGCCCAAAAACAAAGAAGAAAGACAAGACAAAATTTTTCATGGGTTTTTACCAACTGCAGCAAGAGCAATTTTAAAAAAATTTAAAAATTAATTTTGGGGGAAAAAGGGGGAAAAATCACACTAAAAATTAAAAAAAAATGTGGGGGCATGGATTAACCTTTTGACCAAAGGGGGCAGTTACAAAAACGAAAGTGATTGGTCAGACTGGGGGGCAATGACAAACCTTAAGACCAAAATGGGGTTTTAAAAACCAGATTTAAAATTTTTAAAAATTTTTGAAATTAGTTTTTAACTTTTGGGGGAAAAGGGGGGCCCCTGGGGGCGAAATGTTTTTAGTACTTTCAGGGCATGGTTTTTTTTTTGGGACATGCGAGTTTTTGTAAAAAATTTTACCCAAAAATTTCGTTAAAAATAGCAAGTACGTTCTAAAATTTTTGCCCCCCCCAAAGGGGCCAATCCCACCATTTTTTTTTTGTGACCTCAAAGTGGCCCAACATTTTTTGGTAAAAAATTTTGGGGGAAAAAAACTCCTTTTTTTTTTTTGGGGGGTTTAAAAACCCTTTATGTAATTTTAAAAAAAAAAAAAAAGACTGACCCGTGACTTTGAAAATTTGGGGGTTTTCTACCCCTTACCTCAATTTTAATTTTTATTTGGGCATTAAAGAAAAACCTATCCCCCCCCATGTTTTTCCCCAAAAAATGGCGGTGGTTTTTGTCTCCGGGGCGGACAACGGTTTCGAAGATATCGGGGAAAAAGTTTTTTAACGCTAAAAACCCCAAACCAAAACCAAAAAAAAACCCAAACAAAACCAACATATTTTTGGGGGCTGTGGGGCCCGGCAAGGATTCAGGGGGGGCCCAAAGAGATTTACTCCCGGAAAATAAATCCCCCCCAAAAACCCCCGTTATCACATTTTTAAAAAAACCCCAATTTTTTCCCCCCGGGGGGCGCGTTTCAAAACTTCTCAGCCCTTCAGGGTATCGGACTGATGACCCAAAAACCCGGGGTTTTTGTAAAAATCGTTTTATTTTGGGGGTTTTATAAAATACAGCATTTTAGCAAAATAATTCAAAAAAAACCCCCCCCCGCCAAAATGGCCCCTCTGGGAAAAAATTGGGGGAAAGTCGACTCGGCATGAAGCCCTGAAAAACTAAACCCCAAAAACCCAAATTTTTTATTTTTGGGGGCCCAAAAAATTTAGTATTAAAGAAAAAAAAAATAGCAATTTTTCGTATCCTGGGGCCTTTTTTGGCGCCCCCCGAAACGCAGCATGTAGCCCAGGCATGCGGGGGGTGACCTGGACCAAGTTTGGTTTTGAATACGATAAAGCGTTGCGGGGAAACAGCCTTAACTTTTTCGGGAAAAAACACTTAAAATTAATTTGCGTGGTATTCGAGAACAAATTTTTGCGTTTTTTTTGAATTCCCCTAACTTTTTTTTCCAAACCACGGGGGGGGGATTTATCGGGGGTTTTTTTTTGGGGGAACGGGGAAAAAAGGGGCCCCCGGAAAAGGGGGGCAAAAAAGAGCTTTTTCGGGGGAAATTTCAAATGCCCCGGGAAAAAAATTTTCGTTCGGAAAAATTTTTCATAAGGGGGGAATCGAATCGGGGGGACCAAGGAAAAAGAGGACCAAAAAAGGGGGTTTTATTCAGCCATTAGGGGGTTTTTAAAATTTTTTTAAACATAAACATGATAAAACTTTGGGGGGTTGGTGGCGCTAAAGGGATGGGGGTTTGGGAAATCCAAATTTGGGTTTTGGTGACTTTTTAGACGTCCTCTATTTAAGGGGGCCAAATTTTTTTTTAAAATTTTTCCCCCCAAAAGGTTTTTAAAAGGGCCTGCCATAGACGCCCCCCCCGGAAGAAACGGAAGAAAAAAAAAGAAACCCCCCGGGGAAAAAATACAATAGGTGCCACCGCACCTTCGTTTGGGGGGGCCCCAATTTTAAAAAACCCAACAGATACAATAGGGGGCCAAACCCCACCTTTTGGGGGTTGGCCCCAAAAAATTTTTCCCCCCCAAACACCCCTTAAACGGGGCCAAGCATTTTAAAAACAATAAGAAAAGGGGCCCAAAAAGGGGAAAGTGTCCCCAAAACCCAAAAAAAAAAAAGAGCAAAATTTGAAAGACATTTTTAAAAAAGGGGAAATTTTTTCAAATGGGGGGGGAAAAAACATGCAAAAGTAACTTATGAATGATTTAAAAAGGTTTTTTTACTTTCACCAATAGGGGGGCGCCCTTTTTAACCGAGTGAGAAGGGGCCCCCGTGAAGTGACAAAGCCCCCAAAAAAAAGTTAGTTGTCAAATTCGAACATTGCAGATATAAAGCCTTTAAAAAATAATTTTTTGGGAGCATGCCTCAACTTTGCTGCTGCGGGAAAAAAAAAACGTTTTTTTCCTATCGAAAAAGAAAACCAAAACTTTTTGGTCAGGGACGGGGGGAAGAAAAAAAACATTCGATTTTGGTGAAAATCGGGGCAAACGGTCTAGGGGGAGTTCGAAAAAGTAGCTTTTGAATGAAAATCAAGAGGTGGACGGAAGTTCCCCCAAATAAGGAAAACCTGGGGCTATGTTTTTCAGCTTGACCGAAGGGGAAAAAATTAAAAACCCTGGCAAAATTTAACAGGCAATTTATTCAAAAATTTTTTTGCCCTTTTTTTGGAAAAATTTTTTTTTTAACTTTTGACCACAAGGGGGGGGGGTTTTTTAAAAAATTTTTAGGGGGCCCTTTAGGGGGGGGGGGTTTTGGCACCTTCCCCCGTTTTTTTTAAAATTACACAATGCATTTGGTTTTTTTTTTCCCTTTTAAATTTTTTAAAACTCTATTGAAAAAAAAGGGAATTTTATGGGGTTTTTTTTTATTATAGCGCCACCAAGAGGGGGAGTCCCCCCCAAATTTTTTTTTTGTGACCTCAGAGTGACCCATACTATGGGGGTTCCCCAAATTTTTTGGGGGAAAATATCTCAATTCACTTCAGAGTTATAGACATTTTTTATGAAAAAAACACGTAAAAAATGACTGACACTTGATTTGGGTTTTTTTTTTACTACCCCTTTCACAATTTTTTCGCATTTGGGGTTAAGCGTATAGCCTATCCCCCCCATGTTTTCCCCAAAAATTTTGGGGGGGGGTTTTCCCTCTCATCGGACAAACGGTTTCGAAGATAAACCAAAATTTTTTTTTTGCGCTAAAAAGCAACGCTACACAAACCGAAAAAAACCCAAGTTTGGCTCGGGACTTTTTCAAAGATTCCCAAACCCAAAAAATTACCCCCGTGAAAAAAAATCAAAACCCAAAAACCCAAATTTTAAGCATTTGAAAAAAAAAATTCACCACTAGGGGGGGCGGGGTTTGAAAAATTTTCAGGCTCTTTCAGGGGGTCGACGAGACCCAAAAGATTTTTTAACCTTTTTGTTCATGCGTTCAAAAAAATCAGCAAAATTTCACTAATTTAAAGGCCCCACAGACAAAATGGCCGATCTAGGAAAATTGGGGGACCAACATCGGGGTGACGCCCTGAAACAACAGAACTTTTATGATTTTTGGACAAAGAGTACAGTAGTTTTTGGGGGGGAAAAAGCACTTTTTTTTTATCCCTGGGCCCCTAGGTGGGCTGCGCCGAAACGCAGCATGTAGCCCCCCCCGGGCGCTTGTTTTTACATGGGGCCCAATTTGGTCCCAAACTGAAAAAAACCCTCCGGAAAAAACAGCCTTTTTGGGGGTTTTTTTTGCAAGCTCTAAAAAAAATTTTTTGCGGGTTTGGAACACTTGCACGTTTTTAAAATCCATAAATTTTTTTCCCCCCTGCTGGGGGTGATCTGGTTAAATTTTGGGAGAATCCAAAAAAGGCCTAGGAGGATTGAAAAAGTACTTTTTAAATAATTACAAAGGGGGGGCAAAATTGTGACGGAAAAAAACGTCCCCAAGGGGGCAATCGAATGGGGAACTCAGAAACAAGGGAAAAAGGGGAATTTTTTGATAGCCTTCGGTTTAAAAATTATTGCAAAAAAAAGTAAACCCCTTGGCGGTGGGGGCGCTAGAGGGTTAATTGGAACCCCCAAATTTCTCTGTTGATTTTCAGACTGTCCCCCCATCATGTCCCAAAAATTTAAAAATTTCCCGCAAAGGGGTTTATGGTTTCCATAACACCCAGTCGGAAAAGAAGAAGAAAAACAAGAATAAAAAAACCCCGGAAAAAGATAAAAATAGGTGCCACCCCCCCTTGTTTTTTGGGGCCCCAATAATTTTTAAAAATAAAAACCGGAACAGTAAAAAAAGGGGTGCCCCCCCCCTTCGCTTGGCCCCTAAAATAGCGCAACAGCCATTACTGGGGCCCGAAGAAGCGGGAACAGATCCCATCATGGGGGGGAGTGGCAGACCAATGCAGCAAGGGCAATTAAAAACATTTTAACGAATTGGGGAAAAGGGGAAAAAAAACCATATACATAATTTTTTAAAAAGTTTTAAATGGTTTTATTTTTGACAAAAAGGGGCGCAGTTACCAAATTGGTGTGATGTGGTCAGAGTGAGGTAACAAGACACATAAAAAAGTTTGGGTAAAAAAACCCCGGATTCAGGATAAAGATTAATAGTTTTTGGGGGGAGCATGCTTAACTTTGTGCTGCGCTAAAAAAAAAAAGGTTTCTAAAACCCCCAAAATCCTAACTTTGGGGCGGGGGGGCGGAGATGTTTCCCTTTTGTTTTTTGGGAAAATCGGACAAAGGGTCAAAAGGTTTTTAAAAATAGTTTTGACTGAAAAACAAGGGCGGACAGGAATTCGGCCAAAAAAAGGAAAACCGGTACTATGTTTTTCACTTGACCCAGGAAAAAAATTAACCAGGGCATTTTCAACGGCAGGGGTTTTTCAAAAATTTAACCCTTTTTTTAAATTTCTTTATAAATTTTGACCCCCAAGGGGGGTTTGGGTTCCCCAAATTCTCAAGCTCCTTCGGGATCGTACTAGACCCTACCGATTTCGTAACCCTTCCCTTATGGTTCAGAAAAAAAGATTTTAGACATAATTCAAAAAACCTGCAGACAAAATGGCCATTGGGAAAATTGGTACATCGCCCGGATACGCCCCAATCTAACAGGCCCCCTTTATATTTTTGGAAAAAACCCTTCAGGAGTTATAGCAAAAATAACCATTTTTCTATCTCCGGCCAGTAGGGGCGCGCGCCAAAGCGAAAATTGCCTCAGGGTTTCTGTGATGACCCCTTTACCAAGTTTGGTCTGAATACATAAACTTCGGAGATACACCTTAATTTGTTTTCGGGGAACTCTAAAGTAAAATTTTTTGCAGATTTAAAACTTTTAACGAAACAAAATTAATTCCCCAACTTTTTGCCCCACTGTCTGAAGATATTGGGGGGAAATTTTTTGGGAAAATTGGACATCGCCCAGGGGGGTTTTTTAAAAAAAGGTTTTTCTGAAAATTTAAAAGGGTGCAATCGAATCGTATGAGCTCAAGGAACAGAGGAAAAAAAGAATTTTTTGTAGGCCTTTTTGGTCAAAAGTTATTAGCAAAAAAATTTAGTGAAACTTTGGACATTGGGGCCCCTAAAGGGGGAAAAAATTAGAGAACCAAAAAAATGCCAAAAATCACCCCCCCCATCACCATTGTGGAATACATTGTTGACTCAGTTAGCATTCAGATCACACATCCCATCACCATTGTGGACTACAACGGGGCTCAGTTCAACATTTAGATCATCACCATCACCATTGGGTACACTGTGGCTTTAAATTTTTGCATTCAAATCATCACACCCCCCATCACCATTTTGGACTCCCCCTTTTGCTCATTTTTGCTTTAGTCATCCACCACCAACCTTGGGAAAAATACATCTGTGTTCTCATTTTTAGCATTAGATCATCACCCCCATCCCCCTTTGGATCATCGTGCCCCCGAGCCCCCCCACGAAGATTTAAAAAAACCCTTTTCCCGGGAACTTCCATAAAAATTGGGAGCGGCAGCGACTTTTCCTTCTCGAGTTTTTAATAATTTTATGAGGGGGGGTGGTTTAAAAAGGCGGACAAACGTTCTTCCCCAGGATTTCTTTTTTAAAAAGTGACACAATTTTCTTTTGTGTGTAATATCAAAAGCCCCACAAATTGGGGAGGTAAATTTCAAAGTTTTTTTTAAAAATCAAATAAGAATCATAAATAATTTTTTGTTATATTGAAACAAAATTACTTTTTTAAACAGCAGGGGCTTTTAAAAAACCTTTAAATTTTGGTTAAATTTTAAATTTGTTTTTAGAATTTTCACCTGTTTAGTTTAGGGGGATTAATTTTTATTTCCTTTTTAACCCCCTATTCCTAAGGGGCCTGAAATTTTGCAAGCTTGTTTAGAGAGTCATTTTTTTTATTTTTAAGAAAACTGACTTTCCTTGAGGACTGTTAAAACACCATTATCCTTTTTCTGAAATTTCTGTTGAAATGTGCCGGGGAAAAGAATACGCTAAAGCACAGAGAAAGAAGAAGCTTAAACAATAATACTTGATACACACAATTGTGTGCATGCTTACACACACCCCCACACACACACACACACACACACACACACACACACACACACACACACACATACACACACACACACACACACGGAATGTTAGTGTCAAAATACCTTTTAATGTATATAAGCATTTCACATATTTTTTTTGTGATGTAATTATTATACACCATTAAATAATAAAAAAGCTTTTAAGCATTTGTTTGTTAGCCAATACTGAAAGCTGACAAAAATGATTAAAAAATGACTAATGCTGTTGCTCCATCTATTGACAACTTGGTATTACATCATATTCAGTTGAAATGAATTAATAGAATGAATTGTTTTTTCACTTATCTCGGGAAATGAGAAAAATGAAAAAAATGTGAAACTCAGACTTAGATAGTGTTCGAGGAGTCCTGTTGAACAAGACCATTTCTGTGTTGCTGGGTGATTGAGTTTTTACTCTTATTTACCGGGAGTAATGTCTGTTGAAAATGCATATCTTTGTGGGCTTATATCTCGGGGAATCCCGGCCCAAATCGCACCATACTTGAATCGAAGCTAGATGAGGACGGGCTCTTTTCCAACAAGCTCTCCCACAAGGATCTAGCTGGTCTATTCAGGGAGATACAGCTGTTCCAAGACCGGGGTCTCACGGAATAGCGATCCGCGGGGGGTAGATTTAGCGACGATAGATTTAGATAAAGATCTTACCAAGGACCTTACCATCAAAATTTGAGCGTGCAGCGACCTTTCCGTTCTCGAGTTATGAATGAATTTGTACTGAGGGGGCGTGGCCTAAATGGCGGACAAACGTTACTTTCACTTTAGGATTCTCATTTTTAAAATGTGAACACAATATTCATTAGTGCAATAGTCAATAGTCTTACAAAATGTGAGTGTAAATGTTCAAATAGTTATATTAATAAAGTCTAAATAAGAATCATAGAATAATATTAGTTATATTGCATGACAAAATGACTATTTTAAACAGCAGGGGCAGTAGAATACCACTTATTTGACTTAATATTCATTATGTTTTTAGAATTTTCACCTGTTAAACTGTTATAGAGGCATTAATTATTATTATCTCATTTAGAGTCACATGTTCTGACATGTTTTTAAGAAGATCTGAGCATTCATTGAAGAGATATAGGCTTTCGGGGACACATAAGGCTATATATTGAAGTGACCCTATTATAGCCATCCAAATGAATAAGTTATAGCCTCAGTTTCTGATAATCATTGATCTAGAGAGTCCAGAGAATTGTACTGCAATGATTTTTGAGCATTGTGATATGAAAAATTATACGATCATACATGGAAAAGAACCATTTCCACCCAATACAGGCAATTTACCATAGGAAATACATGGTTTTTTAAGCTTTTTAACAGTTACAGCGCCATCTATGGTCCGATCTCCATGAAACTTTGCATGCTTCTTCACCATGTTATAACACATATGCTCATCAATTATTGTGAAGTTCTGAGTTTTTTATTTATGATTTATAGGCTTTCGAGTGTATTTTGACAGGCCCATTTTCTAAACGACCCTGTTATAGTAAACCAAAGGGCAAATTTCAACTTTTTTTCGATAATTATTGATCTAGAGAGTCTAGAGAATTGTCCTAGACTGGTTTGGTTCCGATCGGGCAAAAAACCAGGGACTAGTTTGCAAAAGTAGGTTTTTAACATATTTGTGAATATTTAATGAACAATTTGATTGACAGCAATGGTTCTAGAGGCAAAGTTGTTCAGCCTGAGGAGATCTATCGACTGATATGCATTTTATGGGATTTGTGCAACACCACGTGATTACAGAGCCGTAAAACGACCAACTGCAGCAAGAAGCAATTAAAGACATTTTAAGAGAGCTTTGGATAAATGGCTAAAAAAATCATACAGTAACTTTTAAGATAATTTAATGGTTTATCACTTTTGACAAATAGGTGGCACAGTTACCAAATTGATGTGATGTGGTCAGAGTGAGGTGACAATGACACATACAAAGTTTGGTGTCAAAATGTCAAGGCATTGCAGAGATAAAGACTTAATTAGTCATTTTGGCAGCATGCCTCAACTTTGCTGCTGCGCTATACGAAAACGGTTTCGTCAATCGACACGAAATCCATAACTTTTAGTCGGCACGGTCTGGAGATGATACGATTCGATTTTGGTGAAAATCGGACAAACGGTCTAGGAGGAGTTCAAAAAAGTAGGTTTTGACTGAAAATCAAGAGGCGGACAGGAAGTTCGGCCAAATAAGGAAAACCTGGTATCTATGTTCTCAGCTTGACCCAAGGAATCTATTAAGACCAGTGGCATTTCAACAGGCAGATTTATTCAAAAGTTATTAGCCTTTTTGGAAATTTCTTTATAACTTTTGACCACTAGGTGTGCTGTTTCGAAACTTGTCAAGCTCCTTCAGGGCATCGTACTGATGACCAATACCGAGTTTCGTAACAATTCGTTTATGCGTTCAGAAAATACAGCATTTTAGCACATAATTCAAAATGGCCGACAGACAAAATGGCCGATCTGGGAAAATTGGATTCAGTCGACTCGGTATGACGCCCTGAATCTAACGAGGCCACTTTTATTATTTTTGGACAAACCGTTCAGGAGTTATGAGCAAAAATAACCATTTTTTCATATCTCCGGACCAGTAGGTGGCACTGCGCCGAAACGCTGCATGTTGCCTCAGGTCATGCTTGTGATGACTTGTACCAAGTTTGGTCTGAATACGATAAAGCGTTGCGGAGATACAGCCTTAAGTTTGTTTTCGCAAGCGCTACGTAAAATTATTTTGCACGTCATTCAAAAACTTTAAGCGAATCAACTTGAATTCCATAACTTTTTGTCCCCACTGTCTGAAGATGATCTGGTGCAATTTTGGTGAAAATTGGAGCATCGCCCTAGGAGGAGTTCGAAAAAGTAGGTTTTTTCTGAAAATTCAAAATGGCGGAAAAATTTTGCATGACGGAAAATGACGTCATAGGTGCAATCGAATCGTCATGAGCTCAGGAATCAGAGGAAAAAAGAATTTTGTTGATAGGCCTTACGGATCAAAAGTTATTAGCATAAATGTGAGTGAAACTTTGGACAGTTGGTGGCGCTAGAGGGAATGAGTTAGAGACACCAAAATTGGTGTACTTAATGTTGGGACTGTCCTCTATCAGAATGTCAAACCAAACAACTTTCCGGACACGGTTCTATGGGCTGCCATAGACCCCCAGTCGGAAGAAGAAAATAATAAATATAGCTGCAAGCAGCAATAACCGGGCCAAGCGCAAAGAAGACGACAAGACATGCCAACTTGTGTCAGACCAACTGCAGCAAGGAGCAATTTAAGACATTTAAAGATTAAATTAGGCAAAATGGCTTAAAAATCACACTAATTAACTAAAAATGTGATTTAATGGATTATCACTTTTGACCAATAGGTGGCGTAGTTACAAAAACGATGTGATGTGGTCAGAGTCTGGTGACAATGACAAACCTTAAGACCAGTGGCATTAAAATACGCAGCTTTATTCAAAAGTTTTTTAGAAATTATGTTATAACTTTTGACCAAAAGGTGGCGCTGTCTCGAAATGTTTTGAGTACATTCAGGGCATGGTGCTGATGGCACATGCTGAGTTTTGTAATGTTGCACCAATGCATTCGTTAAGAGTAGCATGTTACGTTCTATTATAGCGCCACCAATAGGCTCAATCCCACCATTTTTTTTGTGTGACCTCAAAGTGAGCCCATACATGTGTGTGTAAAATTTGGTGAAAATATCTCATTTAGTTTTGGAGTTATATACATTTATGTGAATAAACACATAAAAAATGACTGACACGTGACTTTGATTGGATTTTACTACCCCTTACTATCAATATTTTGACATTTGGGCATTGGCGTATAGCTATCGACCTATGTTTCCAAACTTCTGACGGTGGTTTCGTCTCGATTGGTCAAACGGTTTCGAAAGATATCGGCAAATGTTTTTTAAGCGCTAAATCACAACGCTACACAAACCGTAAACAAAACCTAAGATATTTGGTATCTGTGGAACTCGGCAAGGATTCAGGATCCCAACGAGATGACTCCCGTGAAAATACGTCAACACAACCAGAGTTATCAGCATTTGAAAAATCAATTTTGCCACTAGGTGGCGCTTGTTTCGAAACTTCTCAGGCTCCTTCAGGGTATCGTACTGATGACCCATACCGAGTTTCGTAACAATTCAGTCATGCGTTCATAAAATACAGCATTTTAGCACATAATTCAAAATGGCCGACAGCCAAAATGGCCGATCTGGGAAAATTGGATATCTGTCGACTCGGCATGACGCCCTGAATCTAACAAGACCAGCTTTATTATTTTTGGACAAACTGTTCAGTAGTTATGAGCAAAATAGCAATTTTCGTATCTCTGGACCAGTAGGTGGCGCTGCGCCGAAACGCAGTACGTAGCCTCAGGTCATGCTTGTAATGACATGTACCAAGTTTGGTTTGAATACGATAAAGCGTTGCGGAGATACAGCCTTATGTCTGTTTTCGCAAGCGCTACTTAAAATTAATTTGCGTGGTATTCGAGAACAACTTGCAGCGTTTTTATGAATTCCATAACTTTTTGTCAGCACGGTCTGGAGATGATCTGGTTCAATTTTGGTGAGAATCGGAACAACGCCTAGGAGGAGTTCGAAAAAGTAGCTTTTTCGGATAATTACAAATGGCGGACAAATTGTCGTGACGGAAAATGACGCCATAGGGTGCAATCGAATGGCATGAGCCAAGGAATAAGAGGACAAAGGATTTGTGATTCTAGCCATTATGGTTCAAAAGTTATAAGCATAAACATGAGTAAATCTTTGGACAGTTGGTGGCGCTAGAGGGATTGAGTTGGAGACTCCAAATTTGCTCTGGTGACTTTTCAGTCTGTCCTCTATCAGTGTACCAAATTTCATAACTTTCCCGCAACGGTTCTATGGGCTGCCATAGACACCCAGTCGGAAGAAGAATAATAATAAGAACGGGAACAGATACAATAGGTGCCTCGCACCTTCGTGCTTGGCCCCTAATAATAAGAACGGGAACAGATACAATAGGTGCCTCCGCACCTTCGGTGCTTGGCCCCTAAATATAGCTGCAAGCAGCCATTACCGGGCCAAGCGCAAGAAGCGGCAACAGACGCCATCATGGGTGGGAGTGGCAGACCAACTGCAGCAATGAGCAATTAAAGACATTTTAAGAGAACTTTGGATAAATGGCATTAAATCATATATACAGTAACTTTTAAGATAATTTAATGGTTTATCACTTTCGACAAATAGGTGGAGCACTTACAAAATTGATGTGATGTGGTCAGAGTGAGGTGACAATGACACATACAAAGTTTGGTGTCAAAATGTCAAGGCATTGCAGAGATAAAGACTAAATAGTCCTTTTGGCATCCTACCCCAACTTTGCTGCTGCGCTACACGAAAACGGTTTTTGTCTATCGACACGAAATCCATAACTTTTATTCGGCACAGTCTGGAGATGATACGATTCGATTTTGGTGAAAATCGGACAAACGGTCTAGGAGGAGTTCGAAAAAGTAGGTTTTGACTGAAAATCAAGATGGCGGACAGGAAGTTCGGCCAAATTAGGAAAATCTGGTATCTATGTTCTCAGCTTGACCCAAGGAATCTATTAAGACCAGTGGCATTTCAACAGGCAGATTTATTCAAAGTTATTAGCCTTTTGTAAATTTCTTTATAACCTTTGACCACTAGGTGGTGCTGTTTCGAAACTTCTCAAGCTCCTTCAGGCATCGTACTGATGACCCATACCGAGTTTCGTAACAATTCGTTCATGCGTTCAGAAAATACAGCATTTTAGCACATAATTCAAATGGCCGACAGACAAAATGGCCGATCTGGGAAAATTGGATATCAGTCGACTCGGTATGACGCCCTGAATCTAACGAGGCCACTTTTATGATTTTTGGACAAACCGTTCAGGAGTTATGAGCAAAATAGCCATGTTTCATATCTACCGGACCAGTAGGTGGCGCTGTGCCGAAACGCAGCATGTAGCCTCAGGTCATGCTTGAGATGATATGTACAAGTTTGGTCTGAATACGATAAGCGTTGCGAAGATACAGCCTTAAGTTTGTTTTCGCAAGCGCTACGTAAAATTATTTTGCACGGTATTCAAAAACTGTTAAGCGAATATACTTGAATTCCATAACTTTTTGTCCACACGGCCTAAAGATGATCTGGTGCAATTTTGGTGAAAATCGGAGCATCGGCCTGGAGGAGTTCGAAAAAGTAGGTTTTTTCTGAAAATTCAAAATGGCGGAAAAATTTGCATGACGGATAATGACGTCATATGGTGCAATCGAATCGTCATGACCTCAGGAATCAGAGGAAAAAAGAATTTTGTTGATAGGCCTTACGGTTCAAAAGTTATTAGCATAATAAAAGTGAAACTTTGGACAGGTGGTGGCGCTAGAGGGAATGAGTTAGAGACACCAAAATTGGTGCATTTAATGTTGGGACTGTCTTCTATCAGAATGTCAAATCAAAAACACTTTCCCGCAAACGGTTCTATGGGCTGCCATAGACGCCCAGTCGGAAGAAGAATAAAAAGAACCGGAACAGAAACAATTGGTAATATAGCTGCAAGCAGCAATAACCGGGGCCAAGCGCAAAGAAGACGACAAGACATGTCAACATGTGTCAGACCAACTGCAGCAAGGAGCAATTTAAGACATTTAAAGATTAATTTAGGCAAAATGGTTTAAAAAAATCACACTAATTAACAAAAAATGTGATTTAATGGATTATCACTTTTGACAAAACGATGTGATGTGGTCAGAGTCTGGTGACAATGACAAACCTTAAGACCAGTGGCATTAAAATACGCAGATTTATTCAAAAGTTTTTAGAAATTATGTTTATAACTTTTGACCAAAAGGTGGCGCTGTCTCGAAATGTTTTGAGTACCTTCAGGGCATGGTGCTGATGGCACATGCTGAGTTTTGTAATGTTACACCAATGCATTCGTTAAGAATAGCATGTTACGTTCTATTATAGCGCCACCAAGAGGCTCAATCCCACCATTTTTTTTATGTGACCTCAAAGTGAGCCCATACATGTGTGTGTAAAATTTGGTGAAAATATCTCATTTAGTTTTGGAGTTATATACATTTATGTGAATAAAACACATAAAAAATGACTGACACGTGACTTTGATTGGATTTTACTATCCCTTACTATCAATATTTTCGCATTTGGGCATTAGCGTATAGCCTATCGACCTATGTTTCCAAACTTCTGGCGGTGGTTTCGTCTCGATCGACAATCGGTTTCGAAGATATCGGCAAATGTTTTTTAAGCGCTAAATCACAACGCTACACAAACCGTAAACAAAACCTAAGCATATTTGGTATCTGTGGACTCGGCAAGGATTCAGGATCCCAACGAGATGACTCCCGTGAAAATACGTCAAACACAACCAGAGTTTATCAGCATTTGAAAAATCAATTTTGCCACTAGTGGCGCTGTTTCGAAACTTCTCAGGCTCCTTCAGGGTATCGTACTGATGACCCATACCGAGTTTCGTAACAATTCGTTCATGCGTTCATAAAATACAGCATTTTAGCACATAATTCAAAATGGCAGACAGCCAAAATGGCCGATCTGGGAAAATTGGATATCTGTCGACTCGGCATGACGCCCTGAATCTAACAAGACCAACTTTATTATTTTTGGACAAACTGTTCAGTAGTTATGAGCAAAAATAGCAATTTTTCGTATCTCTGGACCAGTAGGTGGCGCTGCGCCGAAACGCAGCATGTAGCCTCAGGTCATGCTTGTAATGACATGTACCAAGTTTGGTTTGAATACGATAAAGCGTTGCGGAGATACAGCCTTATGTCTGTTTTCGCAAGCGCTACTTAAAATTAATTTGCGTGGTATTCGAGAACAACTTGCAGCGTTTTTATGAATTCCATAACTTTTTGTCAGCACGGTCTGGAGATGATCTGGTTCAATTTTGGTGAGAATCGGAACAACGGCCTAGGAGGAGTTCGAAAAAGTAGCTTTTTCGAAAAATTACAAATGGCGGACAAATTGTCGTGACGGAAAATGACGTCATAGGGTGCAATCGAATCGGCATGAGCCAAGGAATAAGAGGACAAAGGATTTGTGATTCTAGCCATTATGGTTCAAAAGTTATAAGCATAAACATGAGTAAATCTTTGGACAGTTGGTGGCGCTAGAGGGATTGAGTTGGAGACTCCAAATTTGCTCTGGTGACTTTTCAGACTGTCCTCTATCAGTGTACCAAATTTCATAACTTTCCGCAAACGGTTCTATGGGCTGCCATAGACGCCCAGTCGGAAGAAAAGAATAATAAGAACCGGAACAGATACAATAGGTGCCACCGCACCTTCGTGCTTGGCCCCAAAATATAGCTGCAAGCAGCCATTACCGGGGCCAAGCGCAAGAAGCGGCAACAGATGCCATCATGGGTGGGAGTGGCAGACCAACTGCAGCAATGAGCAATTAAAGACATTTTAAGAGAACTTTGGATAAATGGCAAAAAATCATCCATACAGTAACTTTTAAGATAATTTAATGGTTTATAACTTTCGACAAATAGGTGGCGCACTTACGAAATTGATGTGATGTGGTCAGAGTGAGGTGACAATGACACATGCAAAGTTTGGTGTCAAAATGTCAAGGCATTGCAGAGATAAAGACTGAATAGTCCTTTTGGCATCCTACCCCAACTTTGCTGCTGCGCTACACAAAAACGGTTTTGTCTATTGACACGAAATCCATAACTTTTAGTCGGCACAGTCTGGAGATGATACGATTCGATTTTGGTGAAAATCGGACAAACGGTCTAGGAGGAGTTCGAAAAAGTAGGTTTTGACTGAAAATCAAGATGGCGGACAGGAAGTTTCGGCCAAATTAGGAAAATCTGGTATCTATGTTCTCAGCTTGACCGACGGAATCTATTAAGACCAGTGGCATTTCAACAGGGAGATTTATTCAAAAGTTATTAGTCTTTTTGGAAATTTTGTTATAACTTTTGACCAAAATGGTGGCGCTGTTTCGAAACTTCTCAGGCTCCTTCAGGGCATCGTACTGATGACCCATACTGAGTTTCGTAACAATTCGTTCATGCGTTCAGAAAATACAGCATTTTAGCACATTATTCAAAATGGCCGACAGGCAAAATGGCCGATATGGGAAAATTGGATATCAATCAACTCAACATGACGCCCTGAATCTAACGAGACCACATTTATGATTTTTGGACAAACAGTTCAGGAGTTATGAGCAAAAATAGCCATTTTTCATATCTCCGGACCAGTAGGTGGCGCTGCGCCGAAACGCTGCAGTAGCCTCAGGTCATGCTTGTGATGACATGTACCAAGTTTGGTCTGAATACGATAAAGCGTTGCGGAGATACAGCCATAAGTTTGTTTTTCGTAAGCGCTACGTAAAATTATTTTGCACGTTATTCAAAAACTTTTAAGCGAATCAACTTGAATTCCATAACTTTTTGTCCCCACTGTCTGAAGATGATCTGGTGCAATTTTGGTGAAAATCGGAGCATCGCCCTAGGAGGAGTTCGAAAAAGTAGGTTTTTCTGAAAATTCAAATGGCGGAAAAATTTGCATGACGGAAAATGACGTCATAGGGTGCAATCGAATCGTCATGAGCTCAGGAATCAGAGGAAAAAAGAATTTTGTTGATAGGCCTTACGGTTCAAAAGTTATTAGCATAAATGTAAGTGAAACTTTGGACAGGTGGTGGCGCTAGAGGGAATAAGTTAGAGACACCAAAATTGGTGTACTTAATGATGGGACTGTCCTCTATCAGAATGTCAAACCAAAACAACTTTCCCGGACACGGTTCTATGGGCTGCCATAGACCCCCAGTCGGAAGAAGAAGAATAATAATAATAAATATAGCTGCAAGCAGCAATAACCGGGGCCAAGCGCAAGAAGCGGCAACAGATGCCATCATGGGTGGGAGTGGCAGACCAACTGCAGCAATGAGCAATTAAAGACATTTTAGGAGAACTTTGGATAAATGGCTAAAAAATCATAGATACAGCAACTTTTAAGATAATTTAATGGTTTATCACTTTCGACCAATAGGTGGCGCAGTTACAAAACTGATGTGATGTGGTCAGAGTGAAGTGACAATGACACATATAAAATTTGGTGTCAATATGTCAAGGCATTGCAGAGATAAAGCCCAAATAGTGCTTTTTAGCATCATGCCTCAACTTTGCTGCTGCGCTATACGAAAACGGTTTCATCTATCGACACGAAATCTATAACTTTTAGTCGACACGGTCTGGAGATGATACGATTCGATTTTGGTTTGAAAATCGGAAAAGGGTTTCTAGGAGGAGTTCGAAAAAGTAGGTTTTTGACTGAAAACCCCAAGATGGGGGACAGGAAGTTCGCCAAAATAGGAAAACCTGGTATCTGGTTCTCAGTTGACCAAGGAATCTATTAAACCAGTGGCATTCAACAGGCAGATTTATTCAAAAGTTTTAGCCATTTTGGAAATTTTAAAAACTTTTGACCACGGTGGCGCTGTTTCGAAATATTTTTAGTACCTTCAGGGGATGGTGTTGTTGGGCACATTCTGAATTTCTTAATATTACATCAATGCATTTGTTTTGTATAGCAATTTTATTTCACAAAACTCTATTGAATTCAATGGGAATTTCATGTTTTGTTCTATTATAGCGCCACCAAGGGAGGCTCAGTCCCACAATTTTTTTATGTGTCCTAGAGTGAGCCCATACGTATGTGTGTCAATTTTGGTGAAAATATCTCAATTCACTTCAGAGTTATAGACATTTATATGAAAAAACACGTAAAAAATGACTGACACATGACTTGTTTGAATTTTACTACCCTTACTATCAATATTTCGCATTTGGGCATTAGCGTATAGCCTATCGACCTTATGTTCCAAACTTCTGGCGGTGGTTTCGTCCTCGATCGGACAAGCGGTTTCGAAGATATAGCCAAATGTTTTTTTTCGCACTATCGCAACGCTACCAAACCGTAGACGAAACCCAGCATGTTTGGTATCGTTGGACTCGGCAACGATTCAGGAGCTCAAAAAGATGACTCATCCGTGAAAATAAGTCGACCACACCCAAAGTATAAGCATTTGAAAAAAAAAGTTCACCACTAGGTGGCGCCTGTTTCGAACTTCTCAGGCTCTTTCAGTGCATCGTACTGATGACCCATACCGAGTTTCGTAACAATTCGTTCATGCGTTCAGAAAATACAGCATTTTAGCACATAATTCAAATGGCCGACAGACAAAAGCCCCGATATGGAAAAATGGATATCAGTCGCACTCGGTATGACCCTGAATCTAACAAGACCACTTTATTATTTTGGACAAACTGTTCAGAAGTTATAAGCAAAAATAGCATTTTATATCTCCGGCACCAGTAGGTGGCGCTGCGCCGAAACGCTGCATGTTGTCTCAGATCAAGCTTGTGATGACATGTACCAAGTTTGGTGTCAATACGTAAAGCGTTGTGGAGATACAGCCTTAAGTCCGTTTTTTGCGAGCGCTACGAAATATTTGTTCGTGCGTTTATCAAAAAACGGTTTGACGAATCAACATTAATTCTAATAACTTTTGTCGCATGCTTGGAGATGATCCGGATCAATTTTCGTGGAATCGGAGCATCGGCCTAGGAGGAGTTCGAAAAAGTACGTTTATTGAAATATCAAAATGGCGGCCATATTTTTATGACGGAAAATGACGTCATAGGGTGCAATCGAATCGTCATGAGCTCAGGAATCAGAGGAAAAAAGAATTTTCTTGATAGGCCGTACGGTTCAAAAGTTATTAGCATAATAAAGTGAAACTTTGGACAGGTGGTGGCGCTAGAGGGAATGAGTTAGAGACACCAAATTGGTGTATTTAATGTTGGGACTGTCCTCTATCAGAATGTCAAACCAAAACAACTTTCCCGCAAACGGTTCTATGGGCTGCCATAGACGCCCAGTCGGAAGAAGAAGAAGAAGAAAAGGAATAATAAATATAGCTGCAAGCAGCAATAACCGGGCCAAGCGCAAAGAAGACGACAAGACATGTCACATGTGTCAGACAACTGCAGCAAGGAAGCAATTTAAGACATTTAAAGATTAATTTAGGCAAAATGGCTAAAAAATCACACTTAATTAACAAAAAATGTGATTTAATGGATTATCACTTTTGACCAATAGGTGGCGTAGTTACAAAACGATGTGATGTGGTCAGAGTCTGGTGACAATGACAAACCTTAAGACCAGTGGCATTAAAATACGCAGATTTATTCAAAAGTTTTTAGAAATTATGTTATAACTTTTGACCAAAAGGTGGCGCTGTCTCGAAATGTTTTGAGTACCTTCAGGGCATGGTGCTGATGGCACATGCTGAGTTTTGTAATGTTACACCAATGCATTCGTTAAGAATAGCTGTTACGTTCTATTATAGCGCCACCAAGAGCTCAATCCCACCATTTTTTTTATGTGACCTCAAAGTGAGCCCATACATGTGTGTGTAAAATTTGGTGAAAATATCTCATTTAGTTTTGGAGTTATATACATTTATGTGAATAAACACATAAAAAATGACTGACACGTGACTTTGATTGGATTTTACTACCCCTACTACAATATTTTCGCATTTGGGCATTAGCGTATAGCTATCGACCTATGTTTCCAAACTTCTGGCGGTGGTTTCGTCTCGATCGGACAAGCGGTTTCGAAGATATCGGCAAATGTTTTTTAAGCGCTAAATCACAACGCTACACAAACCGTAAACAAAACCTAAGCATATTTGGTATCTGTGGACTCGGCAAGGATTCAGGATCCCAACGAGATGACTCCCGTGAAAATAGTCAAACACAACCAGAGTTATCAGCATTTGAAAATCAATTTTGCCACTAGGTGGCGCTGTTTCGAAACTTCTCAGGCTCCTTCAGGGTATCGTACTGATGACCCATACCGATTTTCGTAACAATTCGTCATGGCTTCATAAAAACAGCATTTTAGCACATAATTCAAAATGGCCCACACCCCAAAAAGGCCGATCTGGGAAAATTGGATATCTGTGACTCGGCTGACGCCCCGAAACTAACAAGACCAACTTTATTATTTTTGGGACAAACTGTTCAGTAGTTATGGAGCAAAAATAGCAATTTTTCGTATCTCTGGACCAGTAGGTGGCGCTGCGCCGAAACGCAGCATGTAGCCTCAGGTCATGCTTTAATGACATGTACCAATTTTTGGTTTGAATCCCGATAAAGCGTTTGCGGAGATACAGCCTTATGTTTTTTTCGCAAGCGCTACAAAAATTTAAATTGCGTGGTATTCGAGAACAACTTGCAGCGTTTTTTTATGAATTCCATAACTTTTTGTCAGCACGGTCTGGAGATGATCTGGTTCAATTTTGGTGAGAATGGGAACAACGGCCCTAGGAGGAGTTCGAAAAAGTAGCTTTTTCGGATAATTAAAAATGGGGAAAAATTGTCGTGACGGAAAATGACTCATAGGTGCAATCGAATCGGCATGAGCCAAGGAATAAGAGGACAAAGGATTTGTGATTCTAGCCATTATGGTTCAAAGTTATAAGCATAAACATGAGTAAATCTTTGGACAGTTTTGGGGGCGCTAGAGGGATTGAGTGGGGACTCCAAATTTGCTCTGGTGACTTTTAGACTGTCCTCTATCAGTGTACCAAATTTCATAACTTTCCCGCAAACGTTTCTATGGCTGCCATAGACCCCAGTCGGAAGAAGAAAATAATAAGAACGAACAGAACAATAGGCCTCGCCCTTCGGTTGCCCCTAATAAGAACGGAACAGATACAATAGGTGCCCGCACCTTTGGTGCTTGGCCCCTAAATATAGCTGCAAGCAGCCATTACCGGCCAAGCGCAAGAAGCGGGAAAAAGATGCCATCTTTGGGGGGAGTGGCAGACCACTGCAGCAAGGAGGGAATTAAAGACATTTTAAGAGAACTTGGATAAATGGTTTTAAAAAAATCATTTTACAGTAACTTTTTAAAATGATTTAATGGGTTTTTCACTTTTGACAAATAGGTGGCGCAGTTACCAAATTGACGTGATGTGGTCAGAGTGAGGTACAATGACACATACAAAGTTTGTGTCAAAATGTCAAAGGGATTGCAGAGATAAAGACTTAATAGTCATTTTTCAGCATGCCTCAACTTTGCTGCTGCGCTATTAACGAAAACGGTTTCGTCAATCGACACGAAATCCATAACTTTTAGTCGGCACGGTCTGAGATGATACGATTTCGATTTTGGTGAAAATCGACAAACGGTCTAGGAGGAGTTCAAAAAAGTGGTTTTCGATGTGGGGCAAATTTTTTTCCC
>JAZAVI010001650.1:0-11437 GCA_036326025.1 Chrosomus eos
GCTTCGATATTGTTCCCCAATCCCTTAGATTCTTTAATATTTCCTAGAATTGATAAAGATTCGGCTAAGGAATTGGGCAGCCCCATTTCCTCCCAAAAAGTCAAAGAAGCGATTAACTCAATCCAAAATAAGAAATCCCCAGGCCCCGATGGGTTTACAGTTGAATTCTACAAGGCATATTCCACTTTATTAGTTCCAATTTTAGTGAGGATGTACAATAATTCATTTCAAGAAGGCCAACTCCCACCGACACTGTATATGGCTTCTATATCTTTGCTTTTGCCCAGGTGAAAAAAAAGTGTACTTTAGTGCACTAAAAAAACACTTAAATACAAGAAAGTATATTTGTAGTACATTCTTACTTTTTGTGCTAAATAAAACTGTAAAAATTATGCACTATAAATACACTAATTTAAAGTATATTTTTACTTAAGTAGTACTTAAGTGTAATTGCGAAAGTATATTAAATACCATTGATATTTTAAATGTATTTTTAGTGCAATTTTTTTGCATTTTAATATATTTCTAACAAGTATACTAGAAGTACATTGGTAATAAATATATGCTTAATTACACTTTTAAGAAATATGCTAAACACGAGCATAATTTTAATATATTTCTAACAAATGCACTATAAGTACATTGGTAATAAATATATGCTTAATTATACTTTTAAGAAATATGCTAAACACAAGCATAATTTTAACATATTTCTAACAAATGCACTATAAGTACATTGGTAATAAATATATGCTTAATTATACTTTTAAGAAATATGCTAAACACAAGCATAATTTTAATATATTTCTAACAAATGCACTATAAGTACATTGGTAATAAATATATGCTTAATTATACTTTTAAGAAATATGCTAAACACAAGCATAATTTTAATATATTTCTAACAAATGCACTATAAGTACATTGGTAATAAATATATGCTTAATTATACTTTTAAGAAATATGCTAAACACAAGCATAATTTTAATATATTTCTAACAAATGCACTATAAGTACATTGGTAATAAATATATGCTTAATTATACTTTTAAGAACTATGCTAAACACAAGCATAATTTTAATATATTTCTAACAAATGCACTATAAGTACATTGGTAATAAATGTATGCTTAATTATACTTTTAAGAAATATGCTAAACACAAGCATAATTTCAATATATTTCTAAAAAGTATGCTACAAGTACTTTGGTAATAAATAAATAAATGCTTAGTTACATTTTTAAGAAATATGCTAAACACAATCATACAATTTTTGTGAAGTTTTAGTGTATTTAAAGAAAACACTTATGTTGCTCTTTGTGTAAGAACATAGCAAAATGGTTAAGCTTTTAGTATGTTTAAAGTACTTTTTAAACACTTAGGCTACTGCAATATATTTTAATATTTATATATTTATAATTTTAATATTGGGGGGGGGGGGGTTACATTTATAATGTACTAACTTATAATGTATTATAAACATTTGTCAACTATTATTAAGCATTGCAATAAGCCTACTTAAAATTAATATTGTTCACTTTTACTTGATTAAAGGCTGTTGTACATTACCATACATTAATACTACTGAAATTCCCACAAGGATTTTAACATATTATTTGAAATGCATCATAGTTACATTTTCCAAAGATGTTTAAATGTTTTCATAAAAGATGTTGTACTTGTTTAAATTTGAACAAAATGCATAACACCTGTGCCTAGTCCTGATTGGTTCCAGAGCCGTTGAACGGCTGTGATTGGTTCTTATGATCATGAGCTCATTTCACTCAAAGAGCTTCAGTTGCTGAGTATGTTCCTTGAATGTGATTAGATTTAGAAGTCTACATTTAAACTATTAAATAAGAGCGATCGTGTTTCTTTAGAGGACTTGGAGGAAACCACGCGATTCATGTAGTAGGTGCTTTTTGCGATTAACTTTTTCAAACGTGAACTGTTTTGGTGAATCGTTTATCGGAGGGATATAAATCTCTCGGGTTTCATTACAATATCTCAGTTTATCTTTCGAAAATTAACGGAATTCTTAAGTATTAGCCATCCTTTAGGCCTACATTACAGATCAGATATGATGACGCACAGACTGTGAAAAGGGTCTCTTAGCCAATATTTGCCTTTATTACCCTTGTTAGAAAATGCAATAACGAAAGGTTTGTGTCGGGAAAAAAACACTGTTAAGTGATTTTTTGTTGTTGGTTGTTTTTTTCCCCTAAGGTTTGTTTGGGAAATGATTGTAAAATTTAAAAAAGAAAAGAAAATCGTGTTTTGTTCATATTTAAGATAAGTACTGTAACGTAATGCTGTAGACTTGTGTGTGAATAACGTCTCAAAAAATTAAAGTGTTTTTCAAGAAAGAGATGCTGTTTGTTTGTACATAGCCTACCTGTGCTGTATTGTGTGGTATCCTTTTAAACTATGAGTGTTTACATTACATTTACTTTAATCAAATATAATTTTATCAAGTATAATTTTAGCATAAATGAGGCAGAAAATGCTACTGATAACACAGTCATAGTGTACTACTTTTTAAATAAACCATTATTTAATTGTTTTATAAAGGTACTGTTAACAGAGTTAAAATATATTTGAAATAAATTTACTATATTAAAAATATGTGAGCAATACATAAATATGATTTGTATATATACTTATATTTTAAATAATTTATACGTGTATTTAAAAATGCATTAAAAATGGGTTCAATAGTACTAAAAGGGATAACAAAATAATAAAAAAATAAAGCTGAAATAGTATGTTAAAAGCAGATTTTAGTTAATCTTAAGTGTGTGTCAAAATAGCACAGTTGAGTACACTTAGTTGATCTTAAGTTTATCTTAAGAAGTACTAAAGTTAAGCTTTTAGTATATTAAGTACAAAATTAGTGCGCGAAAATAGAGCACTTTAAGTACATTATGGAAGTGTACTAAGTGCACTTAAATAATGTATTTTAGTGTACTTTTTTTGACAAAGGAATACTCCTTAAGTATAATATATACATATATTATTATTATATTTTAAATAATTTATTAGTATAATTAAAATGCATTAAAAATGGGTTTTAGATATACTAAAAGTGGTAAGAAAATAAAAATTTTTAAAGGTTGAAATAGTATATTAAAAAATATATTTAAGTTCATCTTCAGTGTGTGTCAAAATAGCACAGTTGAGTACACTTAGTTGATCTTAAGTTTATCTTAAGAAGTACTAAAGTTAAGCTTTTAGTATATTAAGTACAAAATTAGTGCGCGAAAATAGAGCACTTTAAGTACATTATGGAAGTGTACTAAGTGCACTTAAATAATGTATTTTAGTGTACTTTTTTGACAAAGGAATACACCTTAAGTATAATATATACATATTTATAATATATTATTATTATATTTTAAATAATTTATTAGTATAATTAAAATGCATTAAAAATGGGTTTTAGATATACTAAAAGTGGTAAGAAAATAAATTTTTTTAAAGGTTGAAATAGTATATTAAAAATATATTTAAGTTCATCTTCAGTGTGTGTCAAAATAGCACAGTTGAGTACACTTAGTTGATCTTAAGTTTATCTTAAGAAGTACTAAAGTTAAGCTTTTAGTATATTAAGTGCAAAATTAGTGCGCGAAAATAGAGCACTTTAAGTACATTATGGAAGTGTACTAAGTGCACTTAAATAATGTATTTTAGTGTGCTTTTTTGACAAACGAATACACCTTAAGTATAATATATACATATTTATAATATATTATTATTATATTTTAAATAATGTATTAGTATAATTAAAATGCATTAAAAATGGGTTTTAGATATACTAAAAATGGTAAGAAAATATATTTTTTTAAAGGTTGAAATAGTATATTAAAAATATATTTAAGTTCATCTTCAGTGTGTCAAAATAGCACAGTTGAGTACACTTAGTTGATCTTAAGTTTATCTTAAGAAGTACTAAAGTTAAGCTTTTAGTATATTAAGTACAAAATTAGTGTGCGAAAATAGAGCACTTTAAGTACATTATGGAAGTGTACTAAGTGTACTTAAATAAAATGTATTTTAGTGTACTTTTTTTTCACCTGGGTGAAGAAAGACAGGGATCCCACTTCCTGCGGTAACTACAGACCGATTTCTCTGTTAAATGTAGACTGCAAGATACTAGCCAAAATTCTGTCTCTCTGTCTCCAAAATGTAATGCCATCCATAATTTCATTAGATCAAACAGGCTTTACATTGGATAGGCATTCTTTCTTCAATACTCGGAGATTACTTGACATTATTTTCTCTCCCTCATCTAATACCCCTGAAGTCATAGTTTCATTGGATGCTGAGAAAAGCTTTCGATAGGGTAGAGTGGGATTACCTGTTCTTTGTGTTAGGAAAATTCGGGTTTGACCCCAAACTCATTTCATGGATACGGCTTTTGTACGCTTCCCTGTGTTCGATCGCCACCCTTTTTGCTCCAGCAGGGGACACGTCAAGGCTGCCCGCTTTCACCTTTGTTATTTAATATAGCTATTGAGCACTTGGCCATCTGGCTTCGAAGTCATGATGCATTTAAAGGCATCACACGCCATGGTTTGGACCATAAACTTTCCCTTTATGCAGACGATTTGTTATTGTACGTCTCCGACCCCATAGCTTCTTTCCCCCTATACTATCTGTTCTAGAACAGTTTGGCTGCCTATCAGGGTACAAGTTAAACTTTCAAAAAAGCGAGTTATTTTTTGTTAACCAATTGTCTAAATCTCTTCCTCATTCCTTATTCCCCTTTAAGTTAGCCTTAGATGGGTTTAAATATTTGGGGATATTTATCACCAGTTCGCTTAAAGACTTGTTTTTTAAGAACTTTACACCACTTTTCGAAAAATGCAAGTCAGATATGGCTAGGTGGAGTTCCCTTTCCCTTTCTGAAATAGGTCGTGCGAACCTTATTAAAATGGTTATCCTGCCGAAGTTTTTGTATCTTTTCCAGCATCTTCCAGTTTGCATTAATAAATCCTTTTTCACTAATCTAGATCAACAATTGAATGGATTCCTTTGGAATAAGAAGCCAGCTCGCATCAGGAAGTCAGTTCTTCAGCTTCCCAAATCTGAAGGAGGTTTAGCTCTGCCAAATTTTCGATAATACTTTTGGGCATGTAACATCCATAAATTACTATATTGGGTTGGCCTTAAAAGTTGCGCCTCTAGTCCGCCCTGGGTGCATATAGAGATATCTTCCTCTCGTTATTTACTTTCTAATATCTGCTCCCAGGTTCCCCTTGGGGTACACAAAATCTGAAGCAATCCAATAGTTATTAATACTATTAAGATTTGGCATTAATTTAGAAAACAATTTGGTCTACATAGAGCATCGATTCATATGCCAATTTCAAATAATCACTTATTTTCCCCATCCATTGCAGACAGCTTCTTTGATATTTGGGCAGCTAAGGGTCTCTCTACCCTAAATGACCTGTATGAAAACGAAGTCTTCTCCTCTTTCTCTTCCTTATCAGCTAAATTTAACCTTCCTAATAGTCATCTTTTTCGTTTTTTTCAAGTGAGGCACTTTATTCAAAAGTTATTTCCCCATTTTCCCAGTCGTCCACCCGAATCAGAAATTGATTCAATTCTCACCTTGACTCTGGTCAAAGACGACTGATTTCAACCATTTATGGTAAAATAATCTCCTTAACCCCTTCTCCGATTGACTCCCTTAAAATAACCTGGAAGCAAGATTTGGGCATTGACATTTTCCGATGACCAGTGGAAAAACATTCTCAGTTTAGTTCACTCTTCATCTATTTGTTCTAGACATCCCCTAATACAATGTAAAGTGCTTCACAGAGCCCATTTCACTAATGCCAGACTGGCTAAAATTTTTCCTAACAGAAGTGATGCCTGTAACAGATGCAGACAATCCCCAGGCGATCATCTTCACATGTTCTGGTCATGCCCGATGCTATCAGACTATTGGTCCGACATTTTCAGAACTCTCTCACAAGCCCTCAATTACACTTTTGTCCCTAATTCCTTGACTGTCCTGTTTGGCCTTCCCCCAATCCCATGTATACCAGCTACAGCGCACTGCGTCATTGCCTTTACTACTTTGCTGGCCAGGCGTGCCATCCTCCTTAAAGGGATACTTCACCTCCTGGAAGATGAATGTGTATTTAATATTGGTCATTTATATAGTAGAAATGTGAAATTATTTTTGAAATTGAAGCATTCTAGACTGAGAAAAGGCAGAAAATGTATTTTTTACTCATGTGGCTGAAAGACAACAACTCCCAGAATGCACTTGCTTTGCTGCTCGTACGAGGCCACTCCCAAACCACGCCTATAGGTTACAGGCGGCAGAATCCGAAAAATGGATACAACTAGGCTTTTTTGATACATCGTGAGTTATTTGATACATTTCCATTTGAAATGGTGCTAAATTGCGTTGTACCGGGATGTACTAGCCTAATGTATATAACACAACTTACACTTTCACATTAAAAATGTGATGCAAGGCAGGACCATGTCAACAGAGTAGCTTATAGCTCTGCATATGAACTGTTTTCCTCCTATTGAAATCACTATTTCTCTAAGCTAATACATTCTCTAGGCTAGTCCATTCTAGTAACACTAAATGTTTATAAAAATAACCACAACCAATGTGAGTTATAACTTTTATTTTAAAAATTATTAATATTAACACTTTTACACAAAGTTCTGTGGATTCAGCGATCTCCTCCAGAAGAAAATAGCATCGCTGAGATTCGTGACAGCAATATAATAGCACTCTATATCTGTTTCCATCTGCGCACAGCGAGAGCACTGACACCGCCAGTCCGCCCCAGCTCGAGTCTGGCTGGGCTCAGGTCTCGCTCCGGCCCGGGCTCAGGTCTCGCTCCGGCCCGGGCTCAGGTCTCGCTCCGGCCCGGGCTCAGGTCTCGCGCCGGCCGCCTCTTGTTCCTCCATCTCCCGCGACTGTTTATCGCTGTATTGCGCCTCGTACAGGTTGCCGCAAGCATCAATCCCCTTCTGCCATTTCAACTTCAAAACTATCTTCCGCCATCGTGATTAGCTTACTATACAAACTTTCTACACAGAGCAAGAGGCAAGACCCGGTTAGCTTAGCTTGTACAAAAAGATGGCTGACACTCTCTACATTCTGTGAGTGAGATCCCGCCCCATATGGGTGTGGTGAAAACATGCGGAACACTGGCTGTAGTCTTTTGCCTCTGGAGGAGATGACGATTTTTGCGTCATCGGAGGATTTTTTCCAGACTAAAAATTAATTTTTCTCTCATATCAGGGGGATATGAGGGGGGGAAGCACGGTAATTCGGAAATACTACTGGTTTTCTACTATTACAAAGCTTAATGCTAAATCCTGAAGTAACCCTTTAAATGGAAGCATGCTTCTCCTCCATCACATGATGACTGGATAAGAGAGGTATTGCAATGCATCCACCTTGAAAAAATCTGACATTCTCTTAAAGGCTCTCTGAGATCGTTTCATAAAACTTGGAGCCCTGTACTGACTACTATTGAAGGCCTTATCGAGATGTCAGGACCTCCTGATTAGACTTCTGTGGGGAGGGGGGAGACTTTTATTATTTTGTTTGTTGTGTCTTATGACAACTTTTGTATGCATATAATTTATTTTATTTTACTATTTATATATTATTTTTTTTCTTTTTTTCTGTATTATTATATTATTATATATATATTTTTTTATTTTTTATTTTTTTATCTACTTTTGAGAGCTACAAGTGGCCTTAGGGGTGGGGTGGGAGGGCTGATTGGTGGGGGTCTATACTGATGTGTGGAACTGTTCTGTTGACTTTTCTTGATTTTCTCTCAAACACCATGTTGCATTTTACATCTGTTGTAACACCCTTTATATGTCTGCAGAAAACTTAAAAATAAAAAAATAAAAAATAAATAAAAAAATAAAAAAAAGTTCCTTGTCCGGAAAAAAAAAAGTCTAATTTTGCGTTGTAAATATAATTTACTCCGAAGCAATATTCTCATCAGTGATCAATCAGCTATGATATATTTAAATCTGCATATTAAATGCATATAAATGACTAAATTTGATCAAATTAAATTGGACACTATAGACACTGTTACCCTAGGTAGGGCTGATCAAATTAAATAATTTACACTGAAAAATGACAACTGCATTATTTATTTTTTTATATACAAATAAGAAACATTGGAAAGAATGATACTTTTAAACATAACCCTAAGCCGGCGGCAGACAACGGTCTTAATGAGCGAGTCATTCGTTCAAACTATTTGTTCAAACGACTGATTCACTCAAGAATGATGCATTTGTTTATGAATGGATCATTGAATCTTTTACTCAGGTTAAGTGTTGCTGTGATATGCGTTATGGTTCTGCTGGGATCTTTGTTTGGAACTATTTTCGCTGCTGAAACTGAACAAAAACATACAATACTGCATCTAAAATGTAAGTGACTTAGTTTTAACTGTTTATTGTAGTACATTTTTTGTTATTGATGTATTAATGAGGTTACTTGTCCGGTCGGGCAAGTAAATTTCAATTTTACTTGTCCCTTCGAAAAATCCACTTGTCCCGGAAAAGCGTTAATGTCGAGCCCTGCTTTATACCATTCTGCACAGTGATATACACTATGTCTAATAGCATTGCATTATAAATATACTCTATAATTATGAAAATACCCGACATGGCTTTAAGAACACAGATAAACCATATATCGTCTCAATCCTTCATGTTTTCTCTTATTAGATGCTGCTGAGTTTCATAATTCATATTAAATGGATGCACTCACTTGGTTTTTCATAACTCCTGACACAGATTAAGATATTACTGTCACCATATGATTTCAGAATAAAATCGAGGTCAAATACTGAAGCTTGAATGTTAGACTTTTACAGTATAGTTTGTCAAAGTAATTACAATCTAAGATTGTACTAACAGCAAAAACTAACCGCAACTTTCAACTAATGTAAACAAAGAACGTTTCAGAACGCCAGTTAAAATAATATTTAGATTGACGTGATGTTGACAAAAATCAATATGAACCTCTCAAACCTCCCTTTACTGACCAGTTAAAAATAAATCAATAAATAAAACAAGAAAATGTTGTACCCTTTGATAGTTTAACGGTTTATCTAAATGTGATAAAGCGCTTGAAGCTTTAAAACATGGATGTTTATCAGCATCATGAATGAATGAAGAATAAACACCAACCTTTTTGTTCTTCAGTGGGTTTCATTCTGCAGGGTTCTGGATCACTCGTTCTCACTCCTCTTTAATAAACTCAGTCTGTGCAGATTTCAGCTCGTCCTGATGCTTTGATGCTCGTCTTCACTTGTAGGCTAATGGGAATATTTCAGTATTTATTGGTGAACTGCTGTGGGAGGAGCTTCAATGATGTGATTGATGTGGGAGGAGCTTCATTGATGATGAATTCCAGTAGGAGGAGCTGATCTGCCAAAATCAAATATATCAAATAGTTACTGGGTTTGATTTTATATTGATATATTGATTTTGATTTTATAATTCTTGCCATTTTTAATATTGGTGAGACAAACAGCTGAAAGCATAAAAAGAAATACCAGTAAATGTAGCTACGTATTTGCAAATTAATTCCCTCAGTCTGTTGACACTAATGAAATGAGCTTGGAGATCGAGAAGTTGAGATGTGTCAATTTACAGGAGATCTAAGACCTTCAGCATGATAAATGAGGTGAAAGCAGAAAATAAAGGGTCTTTTCAGCAGCTCTGTTAATATTGATGAGCCTCAGACAATCAACACTCATTCAACAACCCATTCAGGATCATCAGCAGATCATCTCACTTTATTATACTATACTATACCTATAATATTATTACATTATAGTATAATATGAACCCTAACCAGATTATTTGAGTAAGAATATGTTAAAAATCTATAAAATTGCTCGACCCAAAGACAATACTGTTATTTCTCACAATATAACACGTGTAAAACATCAATAACACAAAAACCAATACTAATGAATGACACATTATCATCAACCACTACAGTTACAGTTTTGTATGTAAAGAAAATAACAAGGATCATAAAACCTTTAAAAATTCCAGAGTAACCCAAACAATAATGTTTACTGTGTCAAACTGTATTCATTATTATCTATTACCATTTATGTATAGATTTAAAATGTCTTCCCTCACAGATCTCAAACTTTGACTTTTGACTTTATATTCAGTTTTTCACACTAAGTTATAAGACATCGAGACGAACACACAAAATCACTGAGGTCTGAATGAACTCAACATATTCTCCTCACATGTTCGCTGCTGCTGCAGCACTAAATGTTTATTTCAGTAGGAAGACGCCAGAAAGACGCACAAGTATCGCTGTGCCCGATGAAAACAATACAGAAATGAGTCTGTCGCTTAAACAAACTTAACTGTATGAAGTGCCCCATGAACTGCTCGACTCACCTCAGAAGACTCGACTGAAAACTAACGTTACTTCTTCTTCTACTTGTTTTGTGTTTTTTGGCGGTTGGCAAACCAGATTGAGGTGCATTTCCGCCACCTACTGGGATTGAGTGAGAAGCCTCGATGAAACGAATAATTAAATAAGAAAAAAATAATCTGTATCTCTTAACCCTTAATCACTGTTAAAAAAAGGAAGACACTTAAGGTGTTTGGGGTCAAATTGACCCCAAACTTTTAAAGAGTAATTGCATAAGGAAATATAATTTTTTTATATGGAAAACTATATATCATTTTTTTAATTCACTCTTCAACTATACAATAATGCTGTGTTTTTTTGGAAATTTTTAAGTTTTCAACATATTTACTGGATATGGTTGGTGGATATGTTAAACTTGACAACACGTAACTCAAGCTTAACATATCCACCCTGTCATTGTGAAAATTCAAAATATATATTTTTAACAGTGCACAGTCAGCTTCAACAGTGAATCACTTTGCTAACTGCTGTATACAATGTCCTCATTAAATGCTAACTTTAGTAAAAAATGTCCACCCATTTCATTGTCCACCCTGTCACCAAGCCTTCCAATGACAGGGTGGACATGGTTCATGACAGGGAGGACATTTTTTTTTTACATATTAGAACAGTTATAACACATATTATAACAGTAGATTCTATACATGAGTGGACGTGAACTTTTTTTGGCAATTTCACTATCAGCAGGTGTTTTGATGATGATAATAATTTGATGATAGTTTATAAACCTTTTTTCCTATGTAATAAAAGATTGAAACCTTTTTGGGTGGTAACCCCCTCTTCCACTGACCGTGACACATGTCTGTGCAAAAAACACGAGAACTTGCAATTTATGGCCAATGCCTTGCAAGACCATGGATTCCTGTCTTCAATAAATATTGAAGAAATGTCTGAAGCAACGATGTGCAACCCCAAAGCCAAGGCATGTGCTTATGGTGAGTGCAAGAAGTG
>JAZAVI010001651.1:0-11731 GCA_036326025.1 Chrosomus eos
TCGTCATCAAAGTTTGGACTATACAGAACTGGTTCCTTACTTAGTGATTGCTGGATGTCCTGGAAAGCTGCCACTGCCTCCTCTGTCCACTGGATCTGGTTGGGACACCGAGATCCTGTCATGTCTGTGAGAAGTGGCTTGGGCCATCACAATGGGTCTAAGAGTGTCAGCATATTTGGACGATCTATTGCTTTGCAACCAAGATGGCGCCCATGTGTGTGGCTAGCCGTCTGCCCTTGTTACCTGTGTTGTGCATTGTTTTATTTTTATTGTTTTTAATTCGTGATGTGTCGCCGTTACTAGTGTATAGTGTACGTACTCACTCTTTTAAATATACGTGATTTTGTGGAAAAACTGCCGCTCCAGGGTTGCAATGGACGACCAAACACACCACCGCCTCTGCTGGCGTCCATACCTCCCCACCTGTGTCATTTTCCTAGCGGGTTGGTCCGCAACAGCCGCCGTAGACGACGAGGAAGGAGAGGTGGATTGAGTTGCAGATTGAGAGCTTATGGCCTCGTCCTCCGCTCATCGCTTGGGTCTTCCAGGGAGAGTGTCAGCTATTACATACGAGGAACAACTGATCCCTGCTACCGATGGCTGATACCGGCTATTTCCGAGGCTGGGTACCCACGTCCGCGCTGCCGGCCCATGAGGATCTGCAGACGGGGCTGCGTACCTGACAATCTTCGCCCGGTCGCTTATGCCTCCGAACGGATGGACCAGAGTTTAGTTCGCATGGCTCTGATCAACACTCGGTCAGTTGTGAATAAGACTTTTATCCTCAATGACTTTTTTATTTCTCAATCCCTGGATTTTCTCCTGTTGACGGAAACCTGGCTGAAACCAGGTGATAACACCGCTTTTTCAGAGCTCCTTCCACCCGGATGTTCCTACTTCAACTCCCCACGATCATCTGGTCGAGGAGGGGGTCTTGCTGCTGTTTTTAATGACAGATTTAAATGCCGGCTTCTTTCTACAAACGCTTACTCCAGTTTTGAGCTACAATTATTTGTGATGGACCTTGTGAGCCCTGTTCTATGTGCCGTTGTTTATCGCCCACCCAAATATAATAAGGACTTCATTCATGAGTTCTCTGAGTTTTTGGCAGACATCTTCCCAAAATTTGATAAACTCTTGATTTGTGGGGATTTCAATGTTCATGTTTGTTGTCCGTCCGACCAATTAGCCACTGATTTTAAAAGACTTTTAGAAACTTTTAATTTAACTCAATCAGTGGATAAACCTACACACTATCGTGGGCATACCTTGGATCTCATTATCTCTTTTGGGCTTTCAATTTACGTTAAAGAGATCTCTGAGACTGCCATCTCAGATCATTTTCCCACTGTATTTGAATATAATATATGGCCCCCCCTCCAGCTAGAAAGTCTTTGTCTTAGAAAGTCCATCGTGCCAGCGTCGCATCATCACTTCAACCACAGCTGATGAATTCGCTGCTGCATTCAGAAACTCTGAGTTTTTTGCCATGAATGGCATGGTTTCTCCTATCTGTCCAGACAAGATTCTTTCTTTCTTCCATTCTACCTGCTCCGGGATTCTGGACACTATCGCCCCTTTTCGGCATAAATCGGCTAAACCAACAACGGATCCTTGGATTAATGATAATACTCGTACCATTAGGCAACGTTGTAGGCAGGCTGAAAGGAAGTGGAAAAAGGATAAACTGCATGTCTCTTTGGACATTTTGCGGGCCGGTCTTGCTGATTACCAGAGGGCCCTACGAGAGGCAAAATCTCAGTATCTTTCTGATATAATTTCTAGCAGCAGTCACTTCCCCAGGGTCCTGTTTACTACAATTAATTCTTTTGTGAACCCACCAATTTCTGCTCTTGCTAATGTCTCAACTATCACCTGTGAAAATTTTCTTCACTTTTTTGTTGATAAGGTTGACTCTGTTAGACAGAGTACCAGGAAAGGTTTTAATAAGGATTTTTTTGTTGCTCCAGCTCATTCTGCTGTGTTTGAAGAGTTTGAGTTAGTTTCTCTATCTTCCCTTGGCGAGATAGTGAAATCATTGAAGCCTATAAATTGTCCATTTGATATTATACCTGCTAGAGTGCTGAAACTGGTTTTTAACGTTGTTGGGCCTGGGCTTGTGGTTTTCATGAATAGCTGTCTTAGTCTAGGAACCGTCCCAGCTGCCTTAAAACATGCTGTGGTTAGGCCCCTTCTTAAAAAACCTAACCTTGACTCTACACTGCTATCTAATTTTAGACCTGTTTCTCATCTTCCATTTCTTTCTAAAGTTTTGGAAAAAGTTGTTTTCATACAGTTAAAACCCTTTTTGGAAAACAACTCTGTCCTTGAAAAATTTCAGTCCGGATTTAGGTCTCACCACAGCACTGAGTCTGCATTATTAAAGGTACACAATGACATTGCTTTCTTTGTAGATAACAAGTGTCCTGTTGCCTTAGTGCTGCTGGACCTCACAGCAGCTTTTGACACGGTAGACCATACAATCCTCCTGTCACGCCTGGAGCAGTATGTTGGCATTCATGGCACTGCACTTAAGTGGTTTATGTCATACTTATCAAATAGAACTTTCTCTGTGATGATGGGGGATTTGTCTTCTTCTTGTGCTTCTCTTTCCTGTGGAGTCCCGCAAGGCTCCATTCTTGGCCCTATTTTGTTTTCATTATATATGCTACCGCTAGGGTCAATTATAGCCAGACACAACTTATCTTTTCACTGTTATGCAGATGATCTGCAAATCTATCTGCCATTGAAGCCTGGTGATGTACAAGGTACCTTAGTTGACTGCATCACGGACATTAAGCAGTGGTTTGCCCAAAATTTTATGCACTTAAATGAGGATAAAACTAAATATATTGTGTTTGGAGAATCTGTGTCTAACGGGTTTGGTCCCTGGTTTCCAACTGCCAGACAGACGGTAAGGAACTTAGGAGTGATTTTTGATAGTTCCTTTAAATTCAACAAACAGATTGATAATGTTGTTAGATTGAGCTTTTTTCAACTGCGCCTTCTGGCAAAGGTAAAATCGTTTTTAAACCGTCATGACCTTGAGAAGGCTATTCACGCTTTAATAAGCTCTAGACTGGACTACTGCAATGTCCTGTATATTGGTGTTTCCCAGTCCTCTGTTGACCGTCTCCAACTTGTCAAAATGCAGCTGCCCGCCTGTTAACGAGCACTAAAAAACGAGACCACATAACTCCGATTCTTTATTCTCTCCATTGGCTCCCGGTACATTTTAGAATTCAGTATAAAATTTTAGTGTTTGTTTTTAAAGCTCTTAATGGCCTTGCCCCATCTTACATTTTAGACATGCTGACCATTCGTAATTATGGTAGGACATTGAGGTCGTCCAATCAACTTATGTTGGAAGTGCCCAGGTCAAAACTGAAACACTGGGGTGAACGCGCTTTTTCGGTTTCTGGACCTAAGCTCTGGAATAAGCTACCCAGTGAGATGCGTATCGTTACTGACCTGGGCCTTTTTAAATCAAGACTTAAAACGCATCTTTTTAAAGTGGCGTTTTGTATAACCCGGCGCCGTGTTCGAGGCGCACATACAATACAGACTGCTGACAGTTCATCAGGGCGCGCAAAGCTCTTAAAGGGGCCACACCTTATTTCCACTCGTTACAGCTTTCATCCTACTGAGCAGGTACCGGTGTACAGGGGGAGAGGATCAGGCCTTGAGTGCAAAGACATCTCTGCGTGCGTGATATTTGTAAATTTCCATTCAGACTGTGTTTACTGTACGTCTACTGGGGCTAATGGCCTCGACCGTTCAGTGGTCGGTGATGGTTTGGGCTGCAATATCATGGCATTCTCTGTGCTTGAAGGACACATCTCTGTCAAAGACCCATGTGCACCTAAAGTTCAGGACACACCACGACGATCGGCATTGGGCAACATCAGGCCGTTTTTGAGCGTTGTCCGACGTAGTTTTTCCCGTGTGTTCTGCACCGTTGGCTCTAGTCGGACATCACTGGGTTTTTTTGTTCTATCGGCGTCGGGGCGTCTGTGAAAGAGGGAACTCTGATTGGCCGTTCAGCTTAGTGAGTCAGTGCACGAGAATAATAGCAAAACAGCGAGCAAGGAAGTCAAAACGGTACAGATAGAAGGCTGTTCTAATGTTACATCATCTTACCTGAATGTTTCTTGGCGAATATTTCAAAATTAACATGAGCGGAGTGGAATAAAGAAAGTTTTTAGCAGGATTGATATTCAAAACGGTAAGCACGCACGGCTTTGTTTATGGTTTGTGTACCTGCAGCCGGCAGCGTCGGTTTCCCTTTTTGAATGACGCATATATCTGCAGAAATAGACAGTTGTATCATTCACACGCAAGCACAGAACACACATGCTAGCTGACAGTCGGCTGTAGTTTGATCAAGTGCCGCTTTTTTCCCCAGCGCAGGAGACGCGAGGCGACAACACAGTCGGCTTACATCAGCACTAGTTCTTTGGCGTCGGTTTGGTGTGTCCCGGGCTTAAAGGGATAGTTCACCCAAAAATGAAAATTCTGTCAGTAATTACTCACCCTCATGTTGTTCCAGAAGACTTTCGTTCATCTTCGAAACACAAATTAAGATATTTTTTCTGCCGGCCCAGAAAAGTTAGTAAAGACAGTTAAAGGTGAACTACCGAACAGCTTTGGAGTCATTGTAATGTTTATATTACTGATTTCGTGTTGAATGGGGGTTGTCTACCCCCCCCCCCCCCCCCCCCCCCTGTTGGCTGTGAGCGGAAAAAACGCACTTGCAACTTTGAGCCGCCGGCGCCGCAGCATCAGGAAGTGTCGCGTGATATCAGGTCTCGCGATGTAACGAATTGCTTTTACGGCAAGAAAGATCTGCTAAAATGAGCATCAAACAGAAATAACCCGGCGCCGTGTTCGAGGCGCACATACAATACAGACTGCTGACAGTTCATCAGGGCGCGCAAAGCTCTTAAAGGGGCCACACCTTATTTCCACTCGTTACAGCTTTCATCCTACTGAACCGGTACCGGTGTACAGGGGGAGGGATCGGCCGTGAGTGCAGAGACATCTCTGCGTGCGTGATATTTACGACAGTACAAGTATCCCACAGCGAACTCTAGGGGTCACTGTTTGACAAAAGCAGAAATCCTGCATAGTGCTACTTTAAAATATTCCAAATGACATATTTTTTTATGTTCTATGAGAAAATACTTTCCCTCAAAACTTTTTTTAGTCTCAAATATTATAATTTTTTGCTATTGGTATGAGAACTTTTTCTCTCAAATATAATTTTTTGCTTTTTTGCTATCAGTGTGATAAATTTTCTCTCAAACTTTTTTATCAAACATTTATTTTCTTGCATGTAATGAAGACACAATTCTGGCTCCATACTCCACCAGCATCACATAGTGACCAGAACACTGTTCAGGAAGAGGAACGGCTCAAATCCTTCTGGACACTGTGGAGGAGAGGTTTATAAGTGAGATAAAAAAAAATAAAAAGTTTAAAAAAAGCATTTAAAAAATAAATCATATAGGCTAAATGGAGGATTATACTTAATACCACAACTGTGTTGTGTATAATTTCTCCTGTTTTTGTCTCTTTCAACACAAGAAACCCATTTTTGAAACCGTGATACATTTTTGTCAGGATTCTTTGATGAATAAAAAGATCAGAAGAACAGCAATTATTTTAAATAAAATCTTTTGATCAATGTAATGCGTCCTTGCTAATAAAAATATTTTTCCTTTCTTTGATATGAATGTTATTCTCAACATTCATGATATGTTAAAAATGTTATTAATGTTTTATGATGCTATGGAATTCTTTAGAGCATTATATGTGAAACATTATATCTCTTGAAATGTTGCATATTTTTAATAAACGTTATAAAAAAATCATAAATGGGCTTTTTCGTTTGGTCTTGTTTTGGGATCCTAAATTAATTTGTTCCTTTTTTATTATTATGCAACCATAACAAATACAAAAACAAGACAAAACTGTAATGAACAATAATAGAGAATAATGAGGGTTACAAGACAAAACTACAAAGAATATTAAATTAGCTTCAATGTTTAACACCATGACAGTCTTACATACAGTAGAGTTTTAGATGTCCTCATCTTTCTTAAACATAAAAAGAAGGATTTTTCTCTGAAAATGTACATTTGTGAATATAACATTTGGCAAGAAAAAGTAATTAATTACAAATTTAACAAGGGTTTAATATCAGAGAGTATTTTTGGCTTATACAGAAGTTTGAATATAGATACTCACACAGTCCCAAAACACATGATTGTCTCTTCAAACTAATGACAAAAGGAGCACACGGGGGAAACTATTATTACATTTAGAAAGCTTATAGTTAACTGGGTAGCAATTGTGAACAATTTTAATAGAGAATTCAACAATAATTTGGATTTTTTTTTTTATTATTTTTTTTTTTTTTTTATTAACAACAGTAAATAATACAGAATTAGAACAAACACCAGAGGAGACACGAAAAGAAAAGAAAAAAAGAAAAACAAACAAACAGATTTAGCAAAAAAATAATACAAGAGAGGATAATCAAATACAAAAAAATAGATACAAACAGTTAGAGCAAGTTAGGACAATAAAATGTGACAACTTTAAAGGGGGATTTTAAAGAGAGCACAACAAGACAATGTTTTCCTTGCTTTGGTCTTCTCTGAAATAGAAAGCGTTTGGAGGTATTGGTGAAATTCGTTGAGAAAGACTTTAAATAATGGCTTATGATTGGAAAATTTACACTTATGAATATGAAATTTTGCTAGGAGAAGTAATAGATTTATAAAATAAAATTCTTTCTCAAAGTTTTTCTCCGTATTAATAAAACCAAACAAAACAAATTTCCATAATAAAGAAAAATCAGGGTATACAAAGTCAGTAATATACCTGCAAAAGCTCTTCCAAAACAATTTGGTATAGTCACAATCCCAAAACAAGTGTACAGTAGTTTCATCTTGTTCATTACAAAAAACACATTTTATGTCAATGTCAGGTTTAAATTTTTTTAGGTAACTTTTCACTGGATAGAATCTATGAATTAATTTAAATGAAACTTCTCTTACTTATTTACAATAAGGTATTTATGTGGCAATAACCAAACTTTCCTCCAGTCCACAATATTCACAAAATTGCTCCAATAGGTAATTACATAAGATTGGTTACAATATCTTTCTGAAAGAGAGCACGAATGGATCTATTGCTAGAAAATGGAGCTAGACATGACTTGCCCACCATTGTTTGAGTGGGATCAAGAATAGGTGGTGTGGCAAACAAAGTGCTTTCAAAACCTCTAAACAATGCAATAACACCTGTGGGAATAGCATCAAAAATAATGGCAAATTCTCTAGGCGTGACAGGAAAATTAAATTTTTCCAGGAATTCGCCATATGTATATAAACACCCAGTATCTTCATTAAAAAGATCACGTACTAATGTAAAATTGTTACCTTGCCAGTTTTGAAAAAATAGGGACTTGTTTTTAGAGAATATTACAATTGTTCCAAATGAAATATGAGTGTGGCGAAAAGTTGTGTTTATAAATGAGAGACCAAGCCAGAAGCATTTGTTTATGGAATGAAGAGAGCTTTGCAGGTAATTTCTCAATATTATAGTTGCATAACGAAAGAAACTGAAGGCCACCCAGCTGGGAGAATATATGATTCGGGATAAAGTTCCAAATTGAGGAGGGGCATTTTAAGAAGTGTTTCATCCAATTAATTTTAAAAGTGTAATTTAATGTTTTAAAATCTAGAAAATTTAGACCTCCATTTTCATACGTGTTCATTACAACAGTTTTCCTAATATAGTGGCTACGATTCCTCCAAACAAAATTGAATAAAAGATTATCTATAATTTTACATGTTTTATTGTCCAAATGTAAAGCTAATGCTGCATATGTCAATCTAGATAACCCTTCAGCTTTAGTAAGCAAGACCCTGCCTTTTAATGAAATACTTCTTTGGAGCCACTGATTGAGTTTTTTACGGGTTTTATCAATAGCAGGAATAAAATTATCAGAACATCGTGTAGCTTGATTCTTAGTTATTACAACTCCTAAATATGTGACCTTTTCTCTGACAGGAATGTTACAAATAGATGAAACATCACACTCTGTAATAGATAATAACTCACACTTAGCTATATTAAGGTATAAACCAGAAGCTTTAGAGAATGCATCAATTACCCCTAGAGCTACTGCAACTTGATCACTATTTTTTAAGAAGAGAGTGAGGTGTCATCGGCCAACTGGCTGATGATCACCTCCCTTCCAGCAATTGAGATACCTACAAGGTTGCTTTGCTTGATATGGTCTACTAAGAGTTGGGCAGCTAATAAGAACAAATAGGGAGAAATAGGGCAACCTTGACGTATACCCCTTTTGACATCAAATCTAGAAGAAGTCCCATGTTTCAATTTAATTGAACTGTTCGCATTACAATATAAAGTTCTCACCGCATCACTAAAAAAAGGACCAAAACCAAATCTTTCCAGACTGAGAAAAATAAATTTGTGCTCGAGAGTATCAAATGCTTTGTAGAAATCCAAAAATAAAATATAACTTTGATCCGAAATCAGATAAGAATAATCAATAACATCTAAAACTAATCTAATATTATTGGAAATATGTCTTTCCTAATGAAACCAGATTGTGTTTGATCAATAATCGAGTCTAGGACGGTCTTAATTCAATAATTTTGATTTCTTCACCACTACAACCGGTTTGATGACGCATTAGTGATACTGAAAGCTGATTGGCCCTGATGGTTATAAGCGAAAAAGGGCAAATTTAAATTTACAAGATGTCCGATTTATTTTCCTTTGTGCCTTTTTACACGCATTGTCCACAGATTTTAATAATAAAACTGTTCTGAAAGCATCTCATATTAAATAAATGTCAACATTAAATTTGTAACTATTTAATAAATCAGATTCGATGTGTGCTCACGCACTCTGCTCATATGCGCGTGCATGCCTATATGAGTGATTCGAATTTTAGTTGCTATGGCGACGCGTGCTATGAATTCTGCATATATGTTTACACTTGAACCGATCGCTGTCTGTTGATTGAGAGACGAGGCGAATAAACAGACTTTTTGCAGAGAAATTTCCGAGCAAATCTTGAGACTTTAAAGTTGTTTTCTGGAAACAGCAACAGCGCAGAGGAGACTTCTATTCTAGAAGGACATCGGAGGATATATCCTTTATATAGAGTTATATTTTTGAAAGCTTCATATCATTTCTGAGAATACTTTTCATGTGATTGTTCTTTTCTTATTTTATAAGGATAAATTATTTATTTTATATAATTTATTTATTTTTTGTTTTGCTTTATTTAATTGTTTATTTCTAGGGGAGTATTTCTGAGGAGATTTATATTTTATTGTATTGTATTCTGTGTTGTTGTATTTTGTATTGTTTTTATTGCAGTTTGGAGGAGGATGTCGATGGCTCACATGATGGGTGAAAGAGAAGGTGAGTGCAGTTTTTCATTTATGGTTTATGGTAACTTATGATGTTCTACAATGACTGACTACATTAATGTGAAGAAGCCGTTTGATCCCCCAATTTGATCACATTTATTTGATTCCTTGCATGTGAAATAAACTTTTGAATTTGAGTAACTAAAAAATGTAATTGACCGCTGACATTGATGATTGATTATTATAATTAAAACATTACTAAGTATGTGATGTGTGAAATATTGCATCCTCAGGCCGCTCCAGATCCAGGATAGCTGCTTTCTCCCAGACGGCTGGTCAGGAGGTTTGGAGACCCGGTTCTGATGACCGTGATCAGGATCCGCTGCCAGACCCGACCCAGACACAGAGCCAGGATCTTCCTGGATATTTAACATCTCTTTCTTCTGAGTTTTCTGTTTCTGTGTCCACAGGTCAGGCTCACGGGACGAGGACGAAGCAGAACCCAGATGATGGACGTCCGTCGCCTTCATCTAAACACTCTCGCAGAGGTCAGGATAGGCTTTAATAAAGAAGTAATGGCTTAGTTTCTTTTTCTATTTTCAATGGCTGATTTGTCTTTGAAAATAGAAAGTTGAACCAACTAAAGTAACGGGAACACTTTATTTTGATGGTCCCTTTAACACATTCTGTTGACTATAAGTAACTTTGCAACTACATGTCAACTTATTCTAACCCTACCAGTTTACTAATACTCTACTAATACTCTATTGACACTCTAATGAGAGTTAGTAGACATGTAGGGGCAACGTTACTTATAGACAACTGAATGTGTTAAAGGGACCAAAATAAAGAGAAACCAAAGTAACAATTTGATGTGACCATTGATTATAAAAGTATATAAACCAAAAAGAGTTTTGATGTGTGAAATGTCCCATCCTCAGGCCGCTCCAGATCCTGGAGAACTGCTTCCACAGCTTCTTCTCCGGGCATCTCCTCATCCTCAGCTTTGTCCCTCTCTGAGGTCCATGTGGAGAGGAGGTGTAGAGAGTCGTTGAGTCTGAGCAGCCGAGGCTCGTACAGCGTCGAGTGGAGGTGGAGTGGCGATGGATCGGAGAGCCCAAACCAACAGGGTTTGTCCAGGTCCGACAGCCTCGAAGGGTTTCTGTGTCCTCCGCTGCCGGGTCAAGTTCCTGTCGAGCCAACAGAGACGTCAACTGGCCGAACTGCTCACGGTGCCGTGGAGGCTTCTCCAGTGAACAAGAGCTCAACAGGTGAGACTGAAATAAGTGTAAAGTCGACAGAGAGAGAGTTTGCTATTTCATGCATAACTGAGTCAAGTTTTTAACATGTTAATGTCCGGTCACATTTACTGTTGCTCAGCATATGATCCAGAAAATAATTCAATTTCACCACTTATTTCTCTTGAATTGTCAAATACACGCAAAATTGTCAAAATGGCTGCCGTGCCGAGTATTACAGAGTCGGTTATGTCATAAATAAGATATTGCTATTTTCCAAATCACATACCCCACCTTTAAAGTCAATGTTTAATATAGTATAAATATATTTTAAGTTATGGCCCATATGATCTTTGCCATTACCAGAACTGAGTCACATGTGCCAGAGTTGGCCAAATGAAGCCTGGATTGTATGTTTTCTTTTTAATAAAAGATTAGATAAAACAAGAAAAATAACTTTATCGTTGACACGGAATCGCCAGGCTCCACCCTCTTAAACGTGATAATAGTGAAATAAAATGACTATTAATATTGTGAGATGTTGGGATATTTATGCAGGCATTAAGCAGAAGTCCAGTGGATAGCGTGAAAAATTCCCATTACTTTAGATTTGTAACATTACAGATACGAATTTAACAGTAAAATGTAAGTTATGTCATTATATTATTGCTTAATTTGACGTCAGAGATGTGTCTACTAGTTGTCTTCAATAGTTTTTTCTTGATTCCAGAAAAGCCTCCAGAATGCAGGAAGAGGAAGAGAGCCGGTTGTTTCCTCCGGCTCTGGAAGGCTGTGAAGTGTGTTTTCTGCTGCTGTTCCTGTAGTGCTGTGAATGTTGTGGAGCCTTTTGTTCCTCCAGCAGATCCTGATCCTGAACCATCATCCCCTGCTCCAGATCACTCCGGCGGCAAGACTAATAATGGTAAATCCACTCATTATTTCCCCAAAACATGTTTTAACAGTATTATCTTGTTTTCCACTAAAAATAAGGCTTGTGTTTAGAGAATATTAATTTTATATCCTCATTATAATATTACTTTAAAATAAAACAATGGATCTAGCAAGCTAATA
>JAZAVI010001652.1:0-11994 GCA_036326025.1 Chrosomus eos
GCGTATAGTGGCCTCGTCGCGCCTCTCACTCAGTGATAGGAGTGAAGAAGTTGAAACACCTATTATCCGACAGCAACGTTTTTGGACCCTTTCTAACTCATCAGAGAGACCTTTAGGTAGCCCACCCCACACTGGACTAGCGTACTCAAGAACTGGCCGTATAAATGTCAAATATATTTTCATTAAAACATCACATGGTAGACCCGCATTCTTAGCAACACAGAGATAGTGGATTCTAGGACGCACCTTTGAAATCATGTACTTAATGTGTGCGCCCCACGACAGATCAGAAGCAATTTGAACTCCAAGCAGTTTAAAGGTGGAAACTCTGCTAATTACATGCCCTGATATTACAGGAGAGGAGGGGCAGGGAATGTTTTCGTCTTTCCTGGCGCTAATGACCATGTCCACTGTCTTACCTTCATTCATTGCCAGTGAAAATTCGTGTCCCCATTCCGCCACTGAATCCAAGGCCTTCTGCGCTAACCCTGGTAAGGATCCCATTAAAAGTTCAGTGATTGTTAAGTCATCTGCATATTTCACCGGAATTACTGAAGGAGGCAGGCGGGAATCCAAGCTGTTTATGGCGATGACAAAAAGCAGAGGGGATAGAAGTCCCCCCTGCGGAACACCAGCTGAAATCGGGTAGGAGTTAGACACACAGGAGCCCCACTTCACCTTTTGCTCTCTGTTACTCAGATAGCTCCTTACACTGAGCCAAAGTGGACGTCTGACATTCATGTCAGCTAGTGCATAAAGCAGTTGACAATGATCAACTGTGTCAAAAGCTCGCGTAAAATCAACAAAAACAGCATGAATGTCCAATTTAGGATTGCTGTTGAGTGCTTCATGCCAGTGTTGCAGAATTTGAATCAGTGCAGTATCAGTTGATCTATTCGTCATGAAGCCATGTTGTGATGGTTGAATTTTAGCAACTGTATCCTCCAGAATGGCATCTCTGAGGATTCCTTCATACACTTTTCCAACACAGCTAAGTAATGAAATCTGCTGGAAAACTGGGCTTTGTTTTTTTGGGAACAGCCTTGACCATAGCCTCCTTCCATTGTTTGGGAAAAATATTCTTTTGCATGCACGTGTTAAAGATATCACATAATACCGGTGCCAGCTCCTCATGAAAGGTCTTTAATATCCAAGGAGGAATGCCATCAGGACCAGCAGCCTTTGCTGCCTTCACATTGCGGAGTCTAACCTTAACCCTCTGAGGTCTGAGCTGTTTTGGGGCTCTTTCGGTGTTTTGGTATGCCCTGACATTTGTGCTTATTTCAGCTACTTAAAACATACCATTTGCCAACATATAAATTTGCTGTATTCAGCACAAACTCTGCTACAATAATATGTGAGCAAAATTGATGTACTTGTTTGCATTTTATAGAAAAAAAATAATATGCGTGGTTAGTACGTTTTGGAAAAAAAAATGTCACTGCAATAAGGCCATTTAACACATACTGAATAGTTGTAAACAATACTTTTGAGTTACTATTCTTGTAGGCTAGAATTTTTACTTCAAAATGAAGTGAAAATCATTCTGACCACTCTTTCAGAAACATCAATATAACGATTTGAATTTCTTACATCAGTTTTTGGGTCAGCAGTGCTGTATGCGTGGGAGTGTTAATGCCCATGAATATTAATGTGATTTACACCTGGGAAGACTAAAGACACTCCCCCAATGGCTAATGGGCCATCAAGGTGCTTAGAGGCAGCCTGAACAAAGAATGATTCACTGGTGAACAAAAAGTTAAAAAGAACAGCATTTATTCAAAATAGAATTTACGTTCTTTCCTAAGAATGTAAAGACTTAAAGTCATTACTATCACTTAACACATCCTTTCAAAAAAACAAACATAAAAATACCAAACTTGTTTTTTTTATAAAAAAAATATTTTTATTCAAAGAATACTAAAAAAAAACTACCGCAGGTTTAAAAAACTGTTTGAATAGACTCATGGGCGAATGCGAGTCTACAGAGCTCAGTTGCGGTCCAGTTTCCCGTGCAGGAAGAAATCGCAGTGTCTGTGGAACCATGTCAACATCGGTCTCTGTTTTCCATGACAGCGTGGACTGCATGTTGCTCGTCTGCTTGTTTGCCTTGGCTCTCTTCGGAACTGGTGCTTGGACATTGTCACATCTGTTATAAAAAAAGAAGAAAGAAAAAGTGTGAGCATGCTGATAAGACAATCAAAGAAACTGTATTATTATCATTATCAATCACTAATTACCATGGATTTAAAAAAGACATATTTGTAATTTCACACAAGAATGGGAACTTTTACATTATGACGATGTAAACACAATTAGGCTACATTTTATCTGTAAAATATTACGTCTATGCACTTACTAAGTATTATTCTCGATCGCACTGAGAACTGAACGACACCTGCGTGTCCCTCTGCGAGGTGCTGGAGAAGGAGAACGTGATGCAGCCAATTTCCTAAAAAACAAAACAAAATAACTGTTAGCATACATTATGTATACAACAGAGTTATTGAATATTCTGTACTGAATATGCATCTGTTACTGAATATTCTATATAGGTATTATTGTTTTTTTTGTATTATGTTTTGTTATTGAGTGTTAAAGCTGCCGTGACAATATAATTTCCTGCAAAGGATCAATAAAGTATCAACAACAACAACAACATCTGTTGATGGCCCATATAGAATGCATGCTGATAACAATCAAAGAAACTGTATTATTATTACGCTTATCAATCACTAATTACCATGGATTAATTTCACACAATAATAGGAACTTTTACATTATGACGATGTAAACGATATTACGTCTATGCACTTACTCAGTATTATTCTCGATCGCACTGAGAACTGAACGAGACCTGCGTGTCCCTCTGCGAGGTGCTGGAGAAGGAGAGCATGATGCCACATTCCTAAAAACAAAACAAAATAACTGTTAGCATACATTATGTATACAACAGAGTATCTGTTGATGGCCCATATAGAACGCACGCATTTATTATGTACACTCAATGAACGGATCGTTCGCGATCGACACATCGCTACATTTCAAACATTTACACCTGTATTCACAGTGCATAAGGCAGTAAGCATGATAATTAGTGTCATAGGCTAACTAAAACTGAACATTTGCGAGTATCTATGGCCCATATAGACAGCACGCATTTAGGGATAGGCTACACAATGAACGGATTGTTCGCGAACGAACGACACATCACTAACTTACTTTTCAAACATTACACCTGTATTCACAAACAAGTATTTACGCATGATAAAGTGTCATAGGCTAAACAAAACTGAACATTTATATATAACATATTGTATTTAGACAGAATCTATCACGTTTTTACCAGAGTCTGAAATATCACATATAACCTAGCAGTTATTCCCCAAAAAATGCATTACACATAGGCTAAGGCAGTAGGCTATTTTAGCATGATAAGTCATGGGCTAACCAAAACTGAACATTTATATATAAAATATATTGTATTTAGACAGTATCACGTATTTTACCGGAGTCTGAAATATATTTATCTCAATCACATAACCTAGAAGTTATTCTCGAACAAAATGCACTACACATAAGGCAGTAGGCTATTTAGCATGATAATCAGTGTCATAAACTAATCAAAACTGAGTGAAAAATATGTATGCTATATACAAATATGTTTAGAGAATATCACATTTAAAAAGTTTACACGAGCATACAATGTTAGGGATATTGTGAGGTATTTCCTATGTCAAAAGCTAGCCAAAACTAGGCAAAATATAAAATTCATTTGAGCTCTATATGATAAGAAAACGAATTATAACACTAAAAAACTTACTCCGAACTTCTATCCTCGGTTGGATCAATTCGTTCTTGAAAATGCAGCCTTTTCGTCGTCCGAATTGCAATCTTCCTCTGAAGAAAATGTGAATTCGTCATCACTGTCCAGAATCATCTGAAGGGCCTCTCTGTCGGAGTAGCGTGCTGCTGCCATCCTCCAAACGCGATGAACTAACAGTGAATGATCTGATGAAGAAGCTTCATGTTTTTGTGGTTTGATCGCGGGGCGTGCCGCGTGTGCGATGCATAGATCACCTATTTTACCATGTGAAAAGCGCTGGGGGCGTGGCGATCTCAGCTGATTACTGATAATTAGGGGAGAACGAAACAACTGTAACTCTCCTTGGTTTCAAACGGATTACATAAACTGGAAATATAATTTTTTTTAGTAGCTTACTTCATTTAAAAGAAGAGAATCTCAGCTTCATAAAGAGACATCTCTCGTATCTCTGTGACAAGTATTAACAGAGTTACAGTTATTTTTTCGGACGCGTTTCAGAATGGACTTCACTGACGGAGAGAAGGTAAAATGCGCATCATGTTTATTATTCTTTATTTGACGAAAAGCACAACACTTTGTTTTTATTGTGAGTACCCTAAAAAAATAGAAACTAAACAGGATCTAATGATGTACAACACTTAAATGTAAGATAAAAATCAACAGAGTAATTTGAGTCTCTTTTGCACTGATAAGGAAAAAAGTGAGCTCATCACGCCCCCGTGACGGCCGACCTCAGAGGGTTAACTTGTCCAATACTCAAAAGAGGTATACTACAGTTGGATAACTTGCAGGTAACCTCTTCCTCAGACGGTGAAATGTGACTTGCATAATCCCACACAGAAGCAAAGTGCTTTGCCAAGTTGTCACACTCATATTGCATGATGTTCTGATCCTGAGACACCATGTCACTCTTATCTCCTTCCATCCCCATTAATGCCTTCACAGACTTAAACCATTGTTTAGGCTTAGTGCTTTGCAGTTCCTCGACCTCATGTATATAGTATTGTTTCTTTGCATTCTTGATTTTTTTTGGCAATAATTATTTTCAGTTTACTGTAGGTTGTTCTGTTCCCAGAACAGAAGGCTAGCTGTCTGTCTTTTATCAGATCCTTAATTTGTATGGTCATCCAGGGTTTATCATTATCTGTGATAGAAACTTTCTTAAATGGAATTGTTTTATCCAAGATAGACCTGATCGTGGAAGTGAAGGCACTAACCTTAGCCTCAGGGTCCGTAGCCTCAAGAATGTAAGAAAAGTCAGTAGTGTTCATGAGAAGGCCCAATTGCCTATTTGTTTCAGGGGTACACTTTCTACGGAAAATGTGCTTGATAGGCTTGGTAGGCCAATTTCCAGCATCTAGCAGGATAGTCTCATGGTCAGAGGAGCCAACAGGGGGCAAATGCTTCGGTGACTCATACATGGAGGAAATGTTAGTGAAAATTGAGTCTAATTGACTGGTCTTTCTTGTTGCTCCAGCCACTATCTGTTTCAGACCATGTCTGCTGCAGATGGTTTCAGACTTGTATTTATTTGTATCGCCGAGTATGACAATTGCGGCCTGCTGGTAGTTGCGTTCAATATTTCTAAGGCAACGATCCAAGTACTGAGTGATTGTCAAGTCAGGTTGGGCTGTTGCTGAAGAATGCGGGGGAAAGTACAGCACAGCAGCGATAATACAACTTAGCCCTCGAGGAAGACGACTGGGACGTAGCCAGACCCACAATGCCTCAAGTTTGTCTTCTTCTAGGTGAGTCATTCGAATTTGAGTGATGTTTTCATCGACATACAAAGCGACTCCTCCTCCATTGCCCTCACGATCCCGTCGATGCATTGTATAACCAGGTAGATTTACAGTTGAGTCTGGGATATCAGCATTTAGCCAGGTCTCTGATACAGCAATAACTGCTGAGTTATTATTCACAGCTGTACTGTACAGTTCGTCACGCTTGTAGCGTAAGGAGCGCACATTGGAAAGTAGAAAACCAGGCATGGTTGGCATTGGTTTATGTTGGTTTGTCTTAATATAAATTAAGTTCTTAGGGTGGTAGCAACAGTCATAATTAAGCAGGCTTAGCTCAGTCAGCTTATTCTGAACATCCACTTTAGTCCCACAGAAAGAAGGACGATTTCCAACAATTGTACATATTGAGCGACTGTAATTTTTTCCAGCTTTCTTACCCCTTGGGCGAGATCTGAGTCGTAGAATCCCATTTTGCTGCAGGGTGGTTTTAACTTCAGGAGCCAAAGGGGATGCATATCTTTTCAAACTTACTAAAAAATTTAAATGATTCTTACATCCGAGTTGTGTCATTATTGACTTGAGGAAAGACAGAGACATTTACTTGAATGGTTGTAGTGGAAATTTTCATCCATCCAGCTGTAGATGAGTAGGCCGCATTTTCCTAGAATCCATCAAATATCTTCCAGAAGTAATTCCATCCATAAGTTCTGATTTCCAATTTAGGAATAAAATCACAACATTAAGTGATCCGTTTGTGCATTTCCAGGTTATATTAAGTAGACATTGTTTAAAAAGCTAAAAAAAAGTAGGTTGCTGAGCAGCTCAAAATTCATGCGGCTGCCTTTAAAAGCGCCACCTATTGGTTTTGAGAAGATTTAAATTTCGTCAGAAGAATTAGGTATCGCTAAGGAGACATCGGGTTATCATGAGAAGTAACAGACAGACACAAGATTAGATCAGAAATATAATTGGTTTCACTTTAAAGAAAAAAATAGAAAATTTGTCAAATAAAAGAAAGTAAATCACAAAATCACATTTAACAATAGTCAATACAATTGACTATGAAAATTTCCACCTCGAGTGCAATCTTGTCGGTGTTTTCAAATATATGTGATGCGATCTGGGAAAACCCGTCGGATGTCGCGCTTGTACATTTTCAGTAAAGTCTAAAAATAGATTGAATGCCAGTTTATTGTCAAATTTGGGTTTTCAATAAATTATTATTCTATAACATCTTGTTTATCATCTCTGAATATATCTTGGGAAAAATTCACAAGATTAGTGCAGAAAAATAGCGATTTATAGTGGCAAGCTAAAAAGACGTGTCTTTCTCTTTAAAAACACGCGCGGAGCAGAGGTGCAAAAAAAAAAACGGTCATTTAACGTTAGTGCTCCTTCTCTTAACACTACAAAGACAGATTCGCCTATCAAAATAAACCACATAACAGAATAAATGTCCCGCCAGTCCTGTGTAAACTACAACGGCACGCAAGTTTTTATTTATTTATTTTTATCCAGCGTTATCGTGTGGTGTGATGCGGAGCACAAGAGAACAACAGAGTCTGAAGCTGCTCGTTTAAAAGACCTTGCTCGCTTCTCAATCGTCCAATTTCAAAACGGTTTTCACAGGATGAATTTTGAGTTTGTAAGCTTTCGAATGATACCTAATCTATGATGATTACTAAAATATGTGTTATGAAAAAAAGGTAATAAAAAAAGAGCGCCAGTCGTCCCGCTAGCAGGACCTGACAGTTATTTAAACCTGTTTTTCTCAAAATTCCATTTCTGAAAATCACAGCGATCAGCCGACTTCAGATAACCATAACTTTTGTTACAGACAAACTATAAAATAAATAAAAACAGATTTGGAAAGGGCTTGAACCCAGCTTTAATATTTCAGCAAAACCTGTAATATGTCAAATTTCACCATGTGGTGGGTTTTCCCAGATCGCATCACATATACCCACATAGTCAGTTTAACACTCAGAAAGAAAAATAGAAAATAACAAACAAGATGCAACAAAAGAGAGTATAATCTCTCTCTCCTCTCTCTCTAATGACCCTCGAGTCTCTCTCGTAAAAGTTCCAATGTCTCTCAAACCTGGGTTGTGGCTGACCCTCAAAAAAAAGAGAAAAAATGTTCTTAAGATCAAATTTGTGATCGAGTACGAGTAGCACTAGAAACTCAAAGAAAGGATATCGGCCTCCTCTCCACGACGTGATGTCTTCTCCCTTTCTAGAAACTGGGTTGGCTCGCCATCAAACACGGAATCTACAGGATGTCACAGAAGGTCGTGCAGTCATCACGTCTCCACGATATTAAGAAGAAAGAAAAGAAAAGAAAACGGAAAAAACAAAAGGAGAGAGAAAAAAAACCTGGCCTCTGAATCAATAGCTTTCTTTCTAATACAGACACGTTGCCAACAATGGCGACGGTGAACTCTTGGTGATCGTTTTTTTTCTTTTGCTGTCACACAGACGCAACTACAGGCGTGTGGGATCATAAAATGGCGTCGGTGAACAGGTAGAATCAGTGGTGTAGTCTACGTGATACGCAGGTATACGCCGTATACCCACTAGAAAATGTCAAGGATTTCCGTATACCCACTAGGAAATGTCAAAGATCTCCGTATACCCACTTTAAAATGCGTGAGGATTCGTAACAACATCGTTTTGTGAAAGAATTTTCATTCATAAATTCACCCCGCCGTGACGTCTGTGTTTGCGCAGCGACACGGATCGAATCGCGGAATCCAGCAACAAATGTAACAGCCTACTGTAAAGCGGAACGTCATGCAATTTGGCCATTTTAAATGAATAAATCAAAAGTAATGATACAATGAATCAAATCTCGATATGTATTAAGTGTCTATGAATATTAAAGCTCAGAAAGACTGCTATTGAAATAAACTCGGCATGTTCTGCGTGTTTCTGTGAATGAGCGCTCAATGTGTGCTCTAGGCTACTACACACTGAACACTACACACTGAACACTACACACTGACGCGCGCGTGACACTCGTGGTGTTTTCAGCGTCTATGAGGAGGACATGCACACATTTGAACTTCATTGCAGAGCTTTTATGAGAGTCACTTCACAAGAATTTTACCATTTCATTTGATAAAACTATCGTCATTCATTCGTACCATATACACACTCACAAACTTTAAAGTCTTCATGCCAACCTGTCAAAATCAAAGTTTTGTATAGGCTACTTGAAGAAAATATAACAGAAATATATTATTATTGCACAGTAGAGTATACTTCAAGTAGGCCTAATAATAGTTTATTAAAACACACAGAAGCTCAAATGTCTTTAATTTACAACCCACCAAAATAAAAGTTTGTAGAGATAAATAAAGTAACTCGAGGTAATTATGAAAGAAATTGCATAGTAAGATGTACATTTTAAAATAACAATAATGAAATATTTTAAATAATTTTAAAGGAATATCACATCTTTTAATTGTCAGCTGATAAAACCCGGTGGGGGGGGGGGGGGGTCTGGTATATCACAGTATACTCACTACAAAAAACTAGACTACACCACTGGGTAGAATGTATTCCTCTATTCAGTCGACTTCTTATTCAGAATGCATCAAATTAATCAAATCTCGACTTTCTCATATTTTTTCAAAGATTTTCAATCTAAGATTTATAAAAATGGATCACGACGATCAGATTGCGTCTGCTCTTCTCAATCAAGCTCGTCTCTTCTGTCATTGCGCATGCTCGTCGACACCCATGACTCAAATGACAAAGAGCTCTCATTGGTTGATCACTGAGCTTTTATCTAGAATGAATTTGAATATTTATTTATTTATTTATTTTTATATTATTCATTTTTTTCATCTATTATCGACTTTTATTAAGGGAACAGATCACTTAATTGTGTTTCAATTAAATTACCTTTATTTAACCTGTGTTACACTGGCTCTTCTCAGGTAACGTTACCTTGGCAGTGAAGGCCTCACACTCCGGAAGTTTCTCTGGTTCTTGCGCCGCTCTCTGAGGCAAGAAGTGTGTGAAACACTCCAACAGTTGTCTACACACACGGCTGAACGGCGCCATAATGGACACCGAATGTTGCAAGTAAATTCAATATCTGTCGTTGATATTTCAGAAAGTCTTTCGATCTGTTCTCTCCAATATAACACACCAACAGCAGAACAGAGTCAGAGCTGCAGTTTAGAGATGAAGCTCCACTATGATGTCAGAACATTTAGATCTCTCAACTATTTGAATGTCTACAGATTTGTCTTACAATTTGGCAAAGCTGAATTTTCAGTCACATGATCCTTCAGAAATCATGTGCTTATTTGCTGCTCAAGAAACATTTCTGATTATTATCAAAGTTGAAAAAATATTTCTTATTATTATCAATGTTTTTCTGCTAAATAGTTTTGTGATTCTGTTTGTGAAATTATGCTGTCCTGGTGTCTTCATCTGCTCCCTCTTTATGGCCCTTTCAAACAAATATAAATTATATAGTACACAATACTAAGAGTCCTGAATCTTTCAATTTTTAGTTTGCAATTTTTTTATTTACACAGGTAATAAATGAAGAGGATGTTCTTTTAACACAGGTTAAAGGGATGATGATGATGATGATGATGATGATGATGATGATGATGATGATGATGAGGATCTTCATCAGGAGGAGCTGTAGATGCGGTTGTGCTTGTTGATCCACAAGTGCTTCAGTTTCGGATCATTCCTGTAGCGTTCCAGCAGCAACTCTCTCTCTCTTTGCTCCTTCTCCTTGATTGTTTTCTTCTCCTCCTTTCTCCTCCAGGCCAACAGAAAAAGTGGGAGTTTTCTTGTGCACTTTTCCTGGACGTTCACATCGCGCTGGATCTCATTCTTGGGAATGTCAGGAGAAGCCGTGAAGTCTCCCATTTCACTGGGATCATCCTCGTCTTCCTCAAATCCCCAGATCTCCTTCACTTCGCTCGCCCACTCTTCCTTCTGCACCTCTCTCTCCTCCTCCTCCTCCTCTTTCATCCAAGCAAACATCTTTCCCGGTTTGGCTTCGGCCTCCGGCATTCAGGAGCGTCTGAGTGAGTCCCGGAAGGTTTTCCCGGTGAACTCCACGTACTCGTTCTCCTCATCCTCGATGTCCACCAGCACGAGTTGTGGAGACGGGGAATAAGGGAACGGATGAGGCTTCCGGCTGAGAGGACGTTCGGGGAGAACACACTCATCTCATGGAAAATAGCTCTTCCGGTGCAGGACTTGGACGTGGAGGAAGACGTTTGAAAGGACACACTCGGGATGAAGAGCGTTTGAGGGAAACAACTTCATCGTGATCCTCTTGAATCATGGAAAACTCCTCCTCGGATGCGGGAACTGGTTTCTGAGGATGAGTCTGTGGTTTAGTCACTGGCGGCAGGAGTTTGAAGCGAGCGGATGGAAGAGCGACGTGTTCGGAGACACTGGGAAACATCGGGATTTCTCCCTCTATTGGCTTCAAGACGGAAGATCTCACTGGATCCAGAGGTTTGACCTCCACGAGAAGAACCGTTGTCTTCCATTTTCTCTCCTTCCTTTTCTTTTCTCCAGCTTCTCTAAGCTCAGTTCCTCCATCCATCAGCTTTTCCAGACTGAGCTTCTCTCTTTTCTTCTGATGCAAATGTCCATTCTTCTTCTCTTTATCTTTTCAAGTGTCTCTCTGTCTGTTCGGGCCTCATCTTTATGTCTTCCTCCTCCTCTTTCAAAGCTCCTCCAAAGCTTTTGGGGCAAACCTGACCTGTTGAAAAGAGATGGTATTCATCCCTCCTGGGATGGTGCTGCTCTTCTCTCTAGTAATTTGGCTCATAGTCTTAGAGATGAAACATGACAATCTGGGGCTCAGGTCAGAAAGCAGACAAACTGGCTGATCCGACCGTCTGCTAGCGGCCTCGCATCACCAAGGTAATATAAATCTCATCACATAGAGACTCTTTCACCTAGATATCATCATATAGAGACTGTGTCTGTTCCCCGAATTTGGAAATCCAAAAAATGTCCAAACCTTTCTAAGGTTAAAAATTTAATTGATGTTCAACAAATAAAAAACAAATATAATACAGATGAGCAAACGATAAGGCTTGGGTTGCTGAATATTCGATCCCTTACTTCAAAAGCGCTCATAGTTAATGATATGATTTCAGATTATAACCTAGATGTGCTGTGTTTGACAGAAACCTGGCTAAAACCAAATGATTACATTACTTTAAATGAGTCCACCCCGCAAGATTACTGTTATAAACATGAGCCTCGTCCGAAAGGCAAAGGGGGAGGTGTCCCAGATAGCATGGTGACATTGAAACAATGTTGACTCAGTGTTGATGCGTCAACGCTAATTGCATTGAATTAACGTTACAAAGTAATGTTGCTTTAGCATCACTCTTGCACCCTCAGTTAATGTCGAAATAATGTTGGGAA
>JAZAVI010001653.1:0-10282 GCA_036326025.1 Chrosomus eos
TGATTTAGTTATTGCTTTGACATGACTACTAAACTAAGGTCTGACTCTAGAGACACACCAAGATTCCTGACTTGATTTTTAGTTGTTAGACCTCTAGAGTGAAGGTATGCATTCACCTTGAGAACTTCATCTTTGTTTCCAAACGCAATGACTTCAGTTTTGTCTTTGTTTAACTGAAGAAAGTTTTGGCACATCCAACCATTTACTTCATCAATGCATTGGCACAGGGAGTCAATGGGGCTGTAATCGTTAGGCGATAGGGCTAAGTAGAGCTGTGTGTCGTCTGCATAGCTGTGGTAAGAGATTCGGTTCTTTCTCATTATTTGGCTCATTGGCAGCATGTACAGGTTGAATAGGAGTGGCGCAAGAATTGAGCCCTGGGGGACTCCGCATGTCATGGATGTCCACTCAGACTTATGGTCTCCTATACTCACATAATAACCTCTCCCTTCTAAGTAAGACCTGAACCATTTTAGGACTATCCCAGAAAGACCCACCCAGTTTTCCAGCCTGTCAATAAGTATGTTGTGATCGAAGTGTCAAATGCAGCACTGAGGTCGAGTAGTACCAGCACTGATAATTTGCCTGTATCAGTATTTAAGCGAATATCGTTTATTATCTTTATGAGCGCTGTCTCTGTGCTGTGATGCGATCGGAAACCAGATTGAAAATTGTCAAAGTAACCATTCAAGCTTAAGAATTTGTTCAGCTGATTGAAGACAACTTTTTCAATGATCTTGCCTATGAAGGGAAGATTTGAGATCGGTCTATAATTGCTTAATATGGTCTTATCTAGATTGCTCTTTTTCAGGAGGGGCTTGACAACTGCAGTTTTCAGGGAGTTTGGAAAACTCCCAGAGAGAAGTGAGGCATTTACCACTTCTAGGAGATCTGCTTCTAAGCTGTTTAACACACTTTTGAAAAAAGATGTGGGAAGTGTGTCGAGGGCACAGGTTGATGTTTTAAGGTGCTGTACGGTTTCTTCCAAAATTTTGCCATCAATTTCTTCGAAAACAGACATAGTAACTACTTTCTCAGGTAGTGGTCGGATCTGTTTGACCCCAGCGCAACTCAAGGATGTGCTGATCACCTTTCTGATATTATTGATTTTCTCAGAGAAGAAAGAAGCAAACTCACTGCACTTGCTGTCTGAGAGCATTTCACTGGGAATCTGGCTTGGGGGGTTTGTCAGTCTCTCTACAGTAGCAAAAAGAGTGCGTGTGTTGTTTAAGTTGATGTTTATAATATTTGAGAAGAAAGTCTGTCTAGCTTTGCCTAGTTCCATATTAAAAGCATGGATGCTGTCTTTGTAGATGTTATAATGGACTACAAGTTTTGTCTTCCGCCACATGCGCTCTGCTCTTCTGCATTGTCTTTTCATGTTTTGCACAGCTGTTGAGTTTCTCCAAGGTGCTTTTTGTCTACCACTATTCTTCCTGACTTTCACAGGAGCAATATGATCAATTACACTTTTAATTTTTGAGTTAAAAGATTCAAGGAGAAAATCAACAGAGTCAGCAGATATGCTTGGTTTTAAAGATATAGCCTTCATAAATAGCACACTAGTGTTCTCATTTAGGCATCTCTTCTTGACAGACACAGATCTAGCTTCAATGGCAGGAGAGATCAAAATATCAAAGAAAATACAGAAATGATCAGACAGTGCTACATCCTTAATAACAATCGATGAGAGGTTTAGACCCTTACTGATAAGTAGATCTAGAGTGTGTCCACGATTATGTGTGGGTCCATTTACATGCTGTGTCAGATCAAACGTTTTTAAAACAGTTTTGATTTCTTTTGCCATATTGGTTTCTGCATTATCTATGTGAATGTTAAAATCTCCAGCAATGGCAAAACAGTCAAACTCTGAGGAAATTGTTGATAACAGTTCTGTAAAGTCCTCAGCAAAGGCTGGAGAGTATTTTGGAGGCCTGTAAACAATGATAAGTAAAATACGTGGAGCACCTTTTAACACAATACCCAGATATTCAAAAGACGGGTAATTCCCAAATGATATTTGCTTACATTGATAGACATCTTTAAAAAGAGCAGCTAAGCCCCCGCCTCTCTTTCCCGCTCTGCAAACACTCATAAAAGTAAAGTTAGGAGGGGATGTTTCATTGAGGACTGTTGCACTGCAGCTTTCTTCTAGCCAAGTTTCATTTAGAAGCATAAAGTCCAGGTTGTATGTGGTTAAGTCGTTGACTAGAAGTGATTTATTTTTAAGTGAGCGGATGTTTAAAAGTGCTAACTTAACAGTCTTACTTTTTGTCCCCACAGCGATCTTAGTTTGGCGTGTAATAGGCACCAGATTAGATGGGTTTGCTGTACGGCTTTTGAAGGCCTTAGATTTTCTATCATGTAATTGAACAGCAATAGAGAGAGATTCAGGCACACTGGGTTCCCGCTTGTTTTGTAAACATTTAAGAAAGTTACTGTTATCATAGCGGGGACCCGACACATATCACTTAGAGCTGGTATCAGTTGTTTTTGGTACACCGTGAGCCGCTGGAGGGGGTTGCGGGCCCTGGCGCTGTGGCAGAGGCCGAAGAGCTCTCACAGGAGGAGGAGGAGGGGGAGGGCGAGCTGGGCCCGCAGGCTTTGGTGGTTGTGGGGCCTGCCGTTTTTTGGTTGACATCTGGGGGCTTGCAAAAGAGTGAGATAGTCTGGTTCCAGCATACACCAGTTGTTCCATTTTCTCTGAGAAGCACAGAAGTGGAGATGCTGGAGAGAGGGATAACGTGTCTGGTGTTTGCTGTTGCTCTGGTGTAATCGGAGGCTGTAATATACTGTCCTGGATTCCCTGACTGTTTTAAACCGAGAGAATACTTGCCGAGACGTGTATTTAGACAAAATTTTGTGTATCGTATGTTGTGTTCAAGTGCTATCTGAAATGCACCTTACTTTCTCTCTGCGTGCGCACGCTTCAGGTGCGTGTAGCTGTGTGCACAGAACGCGCAAGTCCCGATTTTCTCCTCCCGCGTTTAAAATGGTTTGAATGTGTAAATTGGCAATACAAAACTTGTCCAAATTATAAACTTTCACTTTATGATGGTTAAATTTAGCAGTTAATCTGCAAATCAAATGCTTGCCAAACCGTGGACCTAGTCCGTACGGATCCCGGATCAACTGTGATCCGTTGCACCCCTAGTACTTTTCCAGGGGGTCTTGTGGAGCATTGATTTTAGAGTCCTTGTCTTTAACATCAGCTTTGGCTTTCTGTAGTAGATGTTCAGCAGGCTGGAGTTGGTTTACCAGGTGCTTCTGGACAGTTTTTATACTTGTTTGTCACGTTCAGTGACTGTAAGAGCTTCTTGAAACTTCTCAACTTCTTTCTTGCTCCACTTCGTCAGGCACTTCAAGCTAGTCTGTGCAGCGTTAAGTGTGCTCTCTCAGGAACTCTGTGGTCTGACGCTTGAAGTCGTCCTGGACTTAATTTCCAGCTTGCAGCTTTCACTTCCAGCTTGTCTATGCTGCTCTTGGCACAGCTCCTCTTGAAGGTGGGTGATATGCTTGTTGCTTAATTTCAGCTGTGCTGGGAAGGCATGGATTAGAGAACTGGTGATCTTGACTAGCTCCACATGGTTGTGGTTCTGGCTTTAATCGAGTGTCAGGAATCTTCTCAAAATTATAATTGTTATTAAAAATAATAACAGTTCAATTGTCTTTGGTCTGAGGCAGTCTGTAATGCTTCTGAGCCAGGCATCCACATCTTCCGCATAGGCAGTGGGCCACCTAAGTGTCGTTTCATTGATTGTACACTAATAGTGAAGTGTGGTGATGATTAAAGGCCAATTTATACTTCTGCGTCGAGTGTACGCCGCAGTGTAAGGCGTAGGCTACGCACATAGGCGATGCCGTCGTGAGCATTTATACTTCTGCGTTTAGGTCTGCGTTGCTCTGCAGTTCAGCGCCGAAACGCTAGTTGGCAGCGGAGGGTTTTAATGTTCCACTGTGTTTAGATTCCGCGCGGTACCTAGAGAAGAAGATTCCTCGCGACTGTTTTGAGTTTAGGTTACTACAAGCAATGGCGATTGAAAGAGAGCGGATCACGTTGGAGTTGGAGGTTATCGAGGTGGAAAATCAGTAAGTTTTTAGTTTTTTTAACAGTTTCGCTGTACTTAGAATTTAAAAATGGCGGGCGGTGCAGAAGAACACACCGGAAATGCGTAGGAGGAAACGCGATGCTACCAAGCCGACCAATCACAGATCTTGCGGTCCGCGTCGCCGCGACGTGTAGTTACATTTTTGAGGAGGTGCGCGTCAGGTTACGGCGAAGGGTGCGGCGCATGGAACGCGTCTGTGCGTATGCTACGCCGTGCCTATCGCGCACCCGACGCAGAAGTATAAAGGCCAATTTATACTTCTGCGTCGAGTGTACGCCATAGTGTAGGGCGTAGGCTACGCACGTAGGCGATGCCATCGTGAGCATTTATACTTCTGCGTTTAGGTCTGCGTTGCTCTGCAGTACAGCGCCGAAACACTAGTTGGCAGCGGAGGGTTTTAATGTTCCACTGTGTTTAGATTCCGCGCGGTTCCTAGAGAAGAAGATTCCTCGCGACTGTTTTGAGTTTAGGCTACTACAAGCAATGGCGATTGAAAGAGAGCGGATCACATTGGAGTTGGAGCTTATCGAGGTGGAAAAGCAGTAAGTTTTTAGTTTTTTTAACAGTTTCGCTGTACTTAGAATTTAAAAATGGCGGGGGTGCAGAAAAACACGCCGGAAATGCGTAGGAGGAAACGCGATGCTACCAAGCCGACCAATCACAGATCTTGCGGTCCGCGTCGCCGCTACGCGTAGTTACATTTTTGAGGAGGTGCGCGTCAGGTTACGGCGAAGGGTACTGCGAAGGGCACGCGTCTGTGCGTATGCTACGCCGTACCTACCGCGCGCACCCGACGCAGAAGTATAAATTGGCCTTAAATTGGCCTTAAGTGTTTGCTTCCGTGTGGACAGGTTGGCTAGTGATGTGATGACTTCATCACTCAACTGAGTAAGGGAAAGAGAGAAAAATGCTAAAACAAATCTCAATGGAAATATATTTAAATATAAAAAAAATTCAACTAGTGATGAGACTTCATCACATCACTTCATCAAAAAAATCTCATATTTTCTATCAATTAAAAGCTGATTTTTTAAAGTTAAACAATATAATTGTTTATGTTTGAAAGGAAAAGAATACTATAATAGTGCTGATACCTCTTTTCTTAGTCTGACAGGATTGACACCACACACCTTCAGGTGAATGCTCAACATTTGTCTCTGTTAAAGATCTTTGATCACCAAAATTCAAATTTAAACATTTTTCCTGTGAAAAAACATGTCTTCATGTCCTATAAAATAACTCACACCAGCTCGGAGATCCACTCGGTCAACTTTACTGTAGTAAATGCTGCACAATGGCAAGTGGAAATACTGGTTTTATTCAGCCATATATGTTTGAACCAGAAACTGTTTCAGAAGTGGAAGAGTAAATTATACTGAGTTGTCTACAAAGTCAATGTATCAGAATGTTAATGCATTTTATGTATCTATCTCTACAACGTCTGACGTAACGGTAATTTATATTATTAGCCTTTGGCTTGACTGCTATCAAACAGCTAATAATGTGTCGCTATTGTTACACAAACCATGTTCCCGTTTGCCATCTCAGTCTGCCTTCGAAAAATCAGTAACCTTAGAAACGCTTTGAACAACTTAATGTCAGTGGACAAAGGCATATAGTTAATCAACATCGTAATATACATCATATACATAATTCACCTGCTATATTGCTAAATGTACACGATTTTTCATATCAACAGAAATATATATCGGGATAACCTGGCTTCTCTTGAAACTCCCCTGCTTCAGAGCATAGTTAAAGTGATGGAAATCCATTACTGAAACTACGTTGTTTGTGGAGATCGCAGTTCATGGTTGCATAGCACCAACAGACACAATGCAGGCGGTTTAGAAAGGAGGAGCTCCTTCCACGTGTTTTTAGACGCGATATGTGAATGGTCACATTTTAAAGGGTTAATTCATCCAAAAATGAAAATGCTGTCATTTACTCACCCTTTTGTTGTTCCAAACCCGTAAGATCATCCCATGAAGATATTTGTAATAAAATGAGAGATTTCTGTCCCTCCATTGACAGTCTATGCAACTACCATTTTGACGCTTAAAGTTAGAGATCATAAAACTAATCCATATGAATTGAGCGGTTTAGTCCAAGTTTTCTGAAGAGACACGATTACTTTATTTGATGAACAGATTGAATTTAGGCTTTTATTTACATATAAACATTGATCAGCGAACATAAACAGAAGCTCAACCAAACCTGCTTTGAATATTTATGTAAATAAAAACCTAAAATAAATCTGTTCAGCATATTAACGATCATGTCTCTTCAGAAAATTTGGACTAAACCACTCAATTATTATGGGTTATTTTATGATCTGTTTAAATAAATGGACAGAAATCACTCGATTTCATTAAAAAATTATTAATTTGTGTTCTGAAGATGAACGAAAGTCTTACAGGTTTGGAACGACATGAGAGAGAGTAAATTTTAATTTTTGGTTGAATTAACCCTTGAAATATAAATTAGGGCTGACTTCTAATAGTCGAGGATTCGATTCGGAGAGGTCTGATTCGACTATGAACCTCATCGTCGAATAGTAGGGAAGTGTTAACCAATAGGGGTGTGACGGTTATTATATAACCATGAGACCGACGGTTATAGTTGAACACCGTCATTAGAACTCTATAACCGCCAAAACTGTGCTATTAAAAATATTTTTTACAAACATTTTTTTATCATAGAGAATGTTTAAATACTAATATCATCTTACGAGGAAAACGGAGGCGGAGTTGGAGCTTCGGAGGCTGCTCCTGCTGGAGATGATTCGGAAGAGGTCTGTTCTCCTTTACTGATCAGAGCGCGCGCTGACACGGAGTTAAAACCTTGTTTATAGGCCTACTCGACATGTCCGCACGAGCGCGAAGGTGCGCACGGCAAACAATTACGCGTTGTGTGCATTCACTTCTAGTTGTTTTGCTGTTCATTTTAAATAAACGTAGAGCGAGTTGTCCTATAACAGACCAAACAGTTATTCAACCGAAAGTCTAGCTGCTATCTTAAAAAAAAAAAAAAAAGTTAGACTATCAGTCGACTACGGCAAAATCTAATGAATCAGATTCGACTATGAAAATCCTTAGTCGAAAACAGCCCTAAAAATACAATTATTGAAATTATAAGTAAAAAGTAAATAATATTACAAATAATTATGAATAATTCATTTATAATTCAACATTAGTAAATTATAAGTAAACCGAATCATGAATTGAAAACTTTAATAATCAAAAGAACAGGTAAAAGAACATTAATGCAATGTATTAGAGATTCATTCAGTTTCACAATGTTTCCTTATCTTCCTCCCTCTTCCTCTCTCCACAGGTGTGAACCACGTGTACCAGTTTTTGTGTGGGGGCAGCGAAAGGTGTTCTTAGTCCGTTTGTCCTGCAGGAGATCATTATGGAGGCTCTGCAGAGGTTAAACCCTGCACATATCCACGCACACCTCCGCACTCCTGCCTTCCACCAGCTCGTGCAGCGCTGCCAGCAGGCCTACTTACAGGTACAGATTCACAAATCCCTTAGATTCAGCCTGGGGAACTAATCACACTGACATAATTACTAATAAACATCCCTAATAGGATGAAATCATGAAATAAGTCTGTACCACGATGATGATGATAATCCAGGAACTTATATTCTTGCGCTGACAGAAGTGTTTAAAATTACCCTCCAACACATGAGCTGATCCGTCACAGCTGACATTTGTAGAATGTGGTGCAACCATCTCAAAGTTTTTTTTTTAATATAGTTAGACTTAGTTTCTAGTTTCAAGTAGAGAATTTAAGTAGGGTTTTAGAGCATTCGAGTGGTGCCAAGGCTGGATTGTGACGGCATTGTCGCCCACACTGAATATAAATTGTGCATGAACAATTCTGGTGTGTTAAAGCTAGAGAGGGAAGCCTGAGTCTGTTCACAGGATGGAGCATACTGATGAGAGAGCATCAAACACACTGTGACAGCCCAAAGCCAAGAGCTGCTTCCTAGAGAAGGAGCGCGCCCATGCTAATCTCTCCCTCTCACACCTGAGGCTCTTTATTTTGCCATTTCAAGTTTTTACATGGGCAAACAACATGGTTGTCTACGTAAGTGGCCATTGCGCTCTTGTGGCCTTATATTTTAAAATGCCCAGATCAAGGGGAACCCCTACCATATGCTGCCACTTGTAAATCTTTGCAAATGAATGTTGGGTAAATGTGAAGGGAGACTGTCCTGTCCCAATCCACTTCTCCAAGGTGGAGAATGAGATAAGGGGCCGAGAGGCTGTACTCGACAGAAACCTCCCCAACTGTCACTGAGTCATTTTTACGGCGGGGGGAAAGCACCCAACCCACAGCCCAAAAAAACCACAATTAAACCGTTTTCTTTTTATTAACAGGTTATGCCTCCAACAGGAATTTTAATTTGCCCAACTTTAAAAGGAAAAAAAAGGGAAAAAAAGGGAAAAAACAAACCAAGAACCCAAAAAAAAAGGATTATGATAAGTTTTTTATTCAAATATTATTTATTTATCACCAAAACAAAAAACATAAAAATTTTGAAAATTTATTTTAAATTTTTTATTTAAAAAATTAAAGCTTTTTCGGGAAAAAAAAACCCAAAACCAAAAAAACAAAAAAAGCCCTCAAAAAAAAAAGAAAAACAAAGGAAAATTTCCGCATAATTTTTTCCCTTTTTAATTGTAAAAAAAACCCAAAACCCCCCCACAACAAACAAACCAAATAAATTCAAATTCATTTAAAAATTCATTTTTTTTCCTTTAAACGCCCACCCCCACCAAAACCCTGTTTTTAAATTAAAATTAAAAAAAAAAAATCCAAATTTTCAAAAACCCAAAAACAAAAAAAAACTTTTTTTTTTTTTTTTTTTCCTTTTTAAAAAAAACCAAAAATTTTCCCTTTTTTAAACCAAACCACCCCAAAAAGGGAATGGGAAAGAAAAAAAAAGGGAAAAAATTTATTTGGGGTTTTTTTGAGCTTTAAAATTTTTCATTCCTCCAAAAACCCCACAAAACAATTTTTTTTCAAACCCAAAACAAAAAAAATTTTTTTCCCCCCAATTTTTCTTCCCCGAAAAGAAATTTCCAAAAAATTTTAAATTTTATTATTATTAATATTTAACTTTTGTAAATGTTTTTGGTTATTTTTTTTTTTCGGGATTTTTAAAGAAAAAAAGATTTTAAATTTTAAATTTTTCACATTTCTTAGGGAATGCAAACATTTTTTTGAGGCATGCAAAAGCTTAACAAATTTTTTTTCCTTCTTTCCCCTCATATTTTTTTTATCCTATTCCCCTTGGGGTTTTAGTTTCACTTTAAAACATGACATTTTAAAGGCTTTCCCGTTACATTTCATAATGATTAAAAAAGCAAACATAACAAAATATTTTGGGACAATAAAACTAAACAAAAAAATTTTTTTAAAATAGTAAAAATACTATTTAAAACAAAAAAAAAAACCTTGGGGCAGAATTCCCCCCCTGCTATTTTATTTTTTAATTTTGTTTTTTTTTCCGTAATCCACCACAGGGTGATCCTTGACCCTCAACTATAGACTTTTTAAACATCCAATGCCCCCGGGGGGTTTTTCCGACACCAGTTGGCTATGCGTTCAACAGTCGCAAAACCCGAAGAGGGGGGAAAAAGACAAAAGAACTATGGCACGGATCTCGTTGGGGTGGCCACCTTCCCACCAGCTGCCAGAGGGGCCCGGGGCGAACCCCAATCCCTGCGATAAAACCCCCCCACCCCCCAACCATGACACAGCCAAATCCACACACATTCCCCTTAAAAGTGTACCCCGCCAACTTTTCCCGTACAAACCCCTCACTACTGAAAATTTAGTCCTTAGGGCCCGAAGCATAGAAAGTGGGACAGAATACGGGCAAGTGAATTCCCCCCCTCCTTCGCAATTGTTGATCCCATTTGGTCGACCCTTTTTTTTTTGTTCTTTTTGGTGTGTTAGTCAAGTAACTTGATGGATCTATTTTTTTTCTGTGTCCTAAATCTTTATTCACTGATTTGTATGTTTTGTGGGGCCCCTATTTGTTTGGGGATTGATAAGGGACAAAGGTTTTTTACTTGCTATTTTATTTTGGGTTAAATTTAACAAAACCACTAAATGTCGACCAACTACAAAATTCCTCTACCCCGGAGAACAG
>JAZAVI010001654.1:0-11406 GCA_036326025.1 Chrosomus eos
CCATGCCGCGGTTCGTGTGAATCAGTTCATCCCCATTGTAATGAATGCATCAACTAAAAGGATGGTTAACAAATTAATTATAAAATTAGTTAAGCTCCTTTATTGGCGAATAATATCCATAAAGTCAACATTTTATTGTAACTGCTAAAAAAGCTTCCCGTTTTTTTTTTGTCAGGAATATTTAAAAGAGAGAAAACCGTAATGTAGACTACTGGTCAAAGGTTTGGTGTTGATAAAAATTATTATTTATTTTTTTACTTTTCCTGAAAGTCTCTTCTGCTCACCATGGCTGCATTTGTTTGATCAAAATACAGTATGAAATATTTGTACAACTTAACTTTGTTTTAATTTCTTTAAAAATGTAATTTATTCCCGTGATTTCAAAGCTGTATTTTCAGCATCATATCTCCATTCTTCAGTGTCACATGATCCTTCAGAATTCGTTCAAATATAGCCTACTTATTTGCTGATCAAGCAATCAAAGTTCTTATTATCAATGTTGAAAACAACAACAGTTGTTTTTGCTTTATAATTTTGTGAAAACTAGGGAAGCATGATATATCAGCCGGGATATCGGTTCATATGTTCATTTTTAATGTTATCAATAGCGGCCCGATAAGACAATTAGACTGATATATTTAGCCGATAAAAATATCCTTCAGCTGAGAAACTTAAGATGCCATCATGGTTTTGAATTGCTTGAAATATAATTGGAATCACTTCCAAAAGACAAATACAGTTAATTGCAATGTGCAGCGCAAATCAGTCATTTAGGCTACATAATATTATAATGAGAACACTACTGTAAAAGAATGTTGTAAATTTGTGCGCCGTGTCTTAGTGCGTTGTTACGGGAAGAGCGCATCCACAACAGTTACACCTTCAATCATGACTAGCAGTCAAGTTTGTATGTGCATTCACAATAAAAATGTCGTGATATCTTTAGATTTCATTGTTATTAATTGTTGTTATGAGAAGAGCCGGCGCATCCACAACAATAGTTACACATTCCGACTAGCACAAATAAGTTCGCTTGTGCATTCGCAGCCTTTTATGCAATTGTAAGTTGCAACATTAGCCTACGTTTATTTTGTGTGTGTGTTTGAGTGTGCATTATATATATCCGATGCATCTCATTTAGGATGCGTTTGGTTAAGTTAATCAATTTCAAATGTCAATTTTCTCACCACATAAAGAAGTTCACAGGATGAGGAACTGAAGACAACTGGACAACAATCTGATGATTCAATACATGGAATACGGCTGTGCGTGTGTGTGTGTTTATTCCACAGCGTCATGCTGATCTTTGAACACTTGATCTCTGAATGCCCAAGAGCAATGTAAACATGTGTAAGGGCTGCCCATTAGAAAGCCTGCTTCCTTCCTGTATTTACCCTGTTATAGTCCTCAGATTTACTCTCTAGGGATCGGTGTGTGTCTACTGGAGGACATGCTGCCTCTGATTCTCTTACGCATCCGCTTAGTTATTTCCACCCCCTGATCTCTTCCTTTCTCTTTGATCTAATGATGACATTTGCAGATAATACCTAGCAGGAAGTTAATTTAGGTAGTTAAATGAAACAGTTCACCCAATACTGAAAATGAATTTACTAAACCTTGTGATTTTTTGGGTTGACGTTTTTTTAAGAAACACTCACATGCACCTGTTTCTATGCCAGTGAAATGGGAAGGAGCGTTTAGTATGTGTAAGTATGGAAAAGACATTTAAAGCTACTCTGCCTTCCCTCTGTGCTGAAACGGGTGACAGTTCATCTGACACCTGAGCTGCAACAGATGTTCAAAAACACCATTCACACAAACGCACCTCCTCGAAACCCCCAAAAGGCAAATCCAAACACGCCAACACAGCACTTCTGCTATAACAATCGCCGGTTGTTTGCATGTGGTAATGCAAGTGCGCTGGTAAATTCCCTTAAAAAAAAATCCCAATTCTGGGGACGTCACCTGTAACTTCCTCTATTATATATATTGTGTGTATCCTTTTATGGCGACATGAGGGTTTTAGTGATAAATTCTGAAGGGCATGAACAGAAAGGCCTTGGTAAGATTAGACCAGGTGCTAAATTATTCACTCGATCTGCTGCGGGCCATTGGCACAGGGTTGGGATTCTGTAACCGTGTCCACCAAGAACCATTCGGCTTCAACAAACTTCCTCAAGCCGACAGTCTAACTTAACCCAACTGCCTGTAAGCATCGCACCAGTAATAATTCTTCAGCAGCCTCATAGTATAAACTTGTGCTATGAATAGGTATTATTTACATTAGTTAGCCGGATGTTGTAGAGCTCATAAAAGGATAACAGCTACATAAAAGTGATCTATACTCTATATTTTGCTCTGCATGAAATCATACACTATTGTGTGGGAAACATGTACAATGGTTCTCAAGCTTTTTGACTTTCTGATGACCACCCAAGATATTTCTGATACATTTCTGCTTTAATGACAAAGCTTTTAAACACCATTTAAAATTTAAGATGTTTTGAATTTAAAAATTCCCTCATACAGTATATCCAGGTTGTCAAAGTTCATGATAACCTGGTTGTTCTATAAAAAAATGCAGTTGTTAAGGGAACAAATTAAAATATGAAGTATGATTTTAGCTTTTATCTTCATTCTTAGCTGTTTTGGCTTATTTTAAGTAATATAAGCCAACTTGCAGTCCACTTTGTGTTATTTAGTATATCTTTAAATGACTATTGTGGCTCATACCGATTGTATTAAACAAAAAAATAGATTTGGACTGCTATTTAATTAATAGCCTTACCTTATAGGCCTACTATTTATTCATCAGATTATTAGACGTATTCGTACAATTTATGTGTATGCTAAGTAAAAGGGGACGCGGTACATGTGTGTCAAAAAAATGTTTTGTGAAATAAATTTGCTTTGTGTATTTTTTTTTCCCCAAACAAATTTATTGTAATATATAGCCTATATATTACGCTATAAAAATATACTACAAAAGTGGCCCTGGGCCCTGATTGTGTAGCTCTGAAAACAAGGGTAAACTCAGTCCATTTTGTGTTCTATAGAAGAAAGAAAGGCATATAGGATTTGATTGACATGATGGAGATTAAATGATGACAGAATTGTAATTTTTTAATTGATGCTTTGCTGGTCATGGTCACAAGCTAAAATGTGCCAGTACACACAGAATACAAACAGAGAACCAAAGTTGAAGAGAAGAGAAGTCGGTGCAAGAGAGAGGGGAAGTGATTTTGATTCAAGATTACGACAGAGTAACATCTCTTGAACTTGCTGCACTGAAATGGGATCAACCTCAAAGTGGGCGAACAGTCTCTTGTTATTCAGCCTGCGTTCTATAAAAAGGAGGTCATCAGGCAAAAGGACGACACACTTCACCCTTGACATAGACAAGAAGCATCAGAGACAGAATATCAGCGACTGGCCAAACACAAGAGCATCAGTATGATGTCATCTTAGGGGCAGTGCTAGCAGAGACGGCTATTCAATAACATATGAATCACTTCCTCCAAATCATCAGGACTTATATACCTTGTATCATGTAAACCTTATTTTACATGATTTGGATCAGGATTTAGGACACCACTAGATGGATTTACACCTACTGTGTGTGTTGGGCAGCATTGCCTAATGAATGACCCTGACACACATACTCACATACTAGAAACACAAGCCTGATCCCACGTGTACTGGGTTACTTGCATTTGTTCAGAGGGTTTTTATTTGACTAAAGTGCTGCTACACAAAAGCAGCGTTCAAAATAGCACCAATGTTTTGTTTGAATGTTTGAGATGGAAAGTTAGCAAACAGTGCCTAAGGCCAACAGTTAACCTTTAAGAGTAGCGTGTGAGAAAGTCATTTCAGATGGTGGTGAGAAGCTCTGGCATCAACTTCTCACACCGGGTGATGCCACATGTGGTTTCAATAATGAGAGTGTGATATGTGCTTGTGGGATTGGTGGTTGTATTGGGGTTGTGTGTGTGTGTGATGATGCTCTGAGCAGGTGGATGATGGGCTCGGGGAAATGGGTCAAAAACTGGGTAAGAGGCCAGTCTCCTCACAGTGATAATGAGAGAAATGTACGTTTATGAGGTCTGTGAGCGTGTGGGTTTGCACAATACTTCAGTTCCTCTTAAGAAATCACTGCCAGATAAAATGCTGAAACTTCCAATGAACACATACATCAATGGAAGTCATCAACAAACCCACCCACCCACACACAGACAGACACAGACAGACACAGACAGACACAGACAGACACAGACAGACACAGACAGACACAGACAGACACACACACACACACACACACACACACACACACACACACACACACACACACACACACACACACACACACACACACACACACACACACACACACCACACACACACACACAACACACACACACACACACACACACCACACACACACACACACACACACACACACACACACACACACACACACACACACACACACACACACACACCCAAAAAGTTTGGGGACAGTGAGAATTTTTTTGAAGGAAATTATTATTTATCCAGCAAGGACAGACCATCACGAGATCAAAAGTGACAGTAAAGACATTTATAATGTTACAATAGATTTCTATTTCAAATCAATGCTGTTCTTTTGATTTGTTACACTGAAAATACAGAAAATGTTTTACAAGAAAATACTATTTTACTTTGACATCACAGGAATAAATTAAATTTTAAAATATTACAATTTAAAGTAACCTTCTATTTTGAGTGTATTTTAAAAATAATACTGTTTTTACTGTATTTTTATCAAATAAAGACATTTGTAAAATCCTTCCGACCCCAAACGTATGAAAAGCACAAACTACTCATCAGACCACAACATTGCACAACTCACCTCATATTAATCTTTACAAATACTTTACGTCATACCTAAAAAGAAAAATCTTTAGCCATGACATAATACAGAATGCCCTTGAGTGCCTTATCGCTTATATTAAACAATTACTACAATAGTGTGCGACTGAAATAAAGACAAGATAGAGAGAATAAAGAAAGAAAGAGTATGTAAGAGTAACTGAGAGAGAGAGAGAGAGAGAGAGAGAGAGAGCGAGCGAGAGAGCGAGAGAGAGCGAGAGAGAGAGAGAGAGAGAGAGCGAGAGAGCGAGAGAGAGAGAGCGAGAGAGCGAGAGAGCGAGAGAGCGAGAGAGCGAGAGAGAGAGAGAGAGAGAGAGAGAGATCCACCCTGTGCTGGAATGGGTTTACCCAGTAACTGACCTCCGTCATAAAACTAACAGGGAAGTGTTTGCTGGTAGCTTGACATCATCCAATCTCTACTCAGGTAACACTCCTCCCCAAAAGATCTGTGATCCTATTCTGAGATTTATAGAAGAAAATCACAGTTCAATTAAGTGGTCAGCTGATATATGGCTTTTCTCAATGATGCTGGTCCGGATATCTTGAGAGAAGCGTGATCGATGACTGATATTACACTGATGATATACAGTATAGGGTGAATTCTGGTACATACAGTTTATGCTTTTAATTTACTGGAATTCACCCTACGTTAAATAATGTAATGATGAGAACAATATTTAAGCCACAAAAAATCTAGCCTATATCATAGATTTCTATCGTACTGTGATTTGATTGAACCATCAAATGAAGTGAATATCTGAAAAGTGTGAGTGGTACAATGCCTTCTTCCACATAAACACAACCACTGACAGTCTCTGAAGCGAGAGGACAATGTGTGCTTTCTGTCCTACTGTTTCCACTTCCTGTGCACATGCAGACCACATGCTGCTGATGCAGCTGATGCACTTCCTGTTTAAGAAACATACATGTTCACTCATTCAGTCACATGTACAAGCCAGAGTGATTATAAATGCACAGATTAGAGAGTGCGATTAAAGTTCAGATCAGATGAGAGGAAATGCAGCAAAATCACTACATGATATTATCAAATACAGACCTGAGTAAAATCAAAGATTTGATAACGTGCTGATAACAGGCAAAAACTGTATACAATGTGCTTAAGTGTAATACTTTAGGGTTAAGATATACACTCACATAAAGGATTATTAGGAACACCTGTTCAATTTCTCATTAATGCAATTATCTAATCAATCAATCACATGCGATTTTCACGCACAACCATTTCTAGGGTTTACAAAGAATGGTGAGAAAAGGGAAAAACATCCAGTATGCGGCAGTCCTGTGGGCGAAAATGCCTTGTTGATGCTAGAGGTCAGAGGAGAATGGCCGACTGATTCAAGCTGATATAAGAGCAACTTTGACTGAAATAACCACTCGCTACAACCGAGCAAAGCATTTGTGAAGCCACAACACGCACAACCTTGAGGCGGATGGGCTACAACAGCAGAAGACCCCACCGGGTACCACTCATCTCCACTACAAATAGGAAAAAGAGGCTACAATTTGCAAGAGCTCACCAAAATTGGACAGTTGAAGACTGGAAAAATGTTGCCTGGTCTGATGAGTCTCAATTCTGTTGAGACATTCAGATGTAGAGTCATAATTTGGCGTAAACAGAATGAAAGCATGGATCCATCATGCCTTGTTACCACTGTGCAGGCTGGTGGTGGTGGTGTAATGGTGGGGGGATTTTTTCCCTTGGCACACTTTAGGCCCCTTAGTGCCAATTGGGCATCGTTTAAATGCCACGGCCTACCTGAGCATTGTTTCTGACCATGTCCATCCCTTTATGGCCACCATGTACCCATCCTCTGATGGCTACTTCCAGCAGGATAATGTACCATGTCACAAAGCTCGAATCATTTCAAATTGGTTTCTTGAACATGACAATGAGTTCACTGTACTAAAATGATGAAATGATGAACCTCACCAGATCTCAACCCAATAGAGCATCTTTGGGATGTGGTGGAACAGGAGCTTCGTGCCCTGGATGTGAATCCCACAAATCTCCATCAACTGCAAGATGCTATCCTATCAATATGGGCCAACATTTCTAAAGAATGCTTTCAGCACCTTGTTGAATCAATGGCACGTAGAATTAAGACAGTTCTGAAGGCGAAAGGGGTCAAGCACAGTATTATTATGGTTTTTTCTAATAATCCTTTAGGTGAGTGTAGAACAAAATAAAAATGAATGTTCAGAATTAAAAATCTGTTGATAATTTTTTCATGTTATTATGACAAATAAACCAAATGAAGGGTCAATATTGAAAAATATTTTATTAGATTTTGTCACAACAAAAACAAAACACTAAAATCAATCCACTTTAAACCACTTCAGCCCTGCAGAACTCTGCACCACCCCCCAGACCCACCCGGGTCCAATAATGCATAATCATAATCATTTTAAAAAATCTCTAAGTTTTACAGCACAAAACTAGACATATATAGTATTGTTTGAAAGCTTAGAACCTCAGCTTTCATGACAATCCCATCACTTTTGTATTTATGTTACATAGAAAAAAATAATATGGTCTAAATTCGACCCCCCCGCAATGACCCCCCCTTGAGAAAATCATATTTATAATATTAAATTTCATATTTATATCACACAAACTCACCAAAAATAGACAAATCATACATCAAATGAAAGCTCTCACTCCCCAGAATATCACTGTGCAGTGTTATTTTACCGATCCAACACTTTAAAGTAACATTATTATCCAAAGAATCACGAAAAAAAGAATCGAGTTTTTTTGAACAAGCAAACACATGAGTCATATTCCTGTTCGGATCACTTCCTCCGTGTGGAGCTACTAGCCTCAAATGCTATATCAGCTCGTTCCTTAGGTTGTTTTCTTCAAAATGAACCATTTTCACATGTCTTCGAGCATGCAATGACCAAATGACACTGTAATATGTCACCGATGTCCAGATCAAAACGTGCGATGCAGGATAAGAGCAAATACTCTTATTAATCTAAGGTTTGATTGTCTTCGTTAGCCGCGATTTTTGATGACGTCATCAAATATTGCGTCATGCGTCAAGAAAGCTGAGACTCTCAGCGACCCATAGACACGTCGATCACTCCTCTAGCCCAATCAGAGACCCGAGATAATCTATGACAAAGTTGAGAAGGCGGGGCTTCATCCTGACATTCCAGCGGCTGCGCGCCGCCCTCGCAGAAGAGAGGAGTCTAGTTTGAGATTTGATTGATAGTTTGGAAAGTGTTTTTTTTAGTTATTGCGTGCTTTTTGCAACTGGCTGGAGTGTTTTGTCTTTGGACATTGGCTTCAAGAAAGATTTTTTGTCGGCGTAGAGGCTGTTTTGGGCGAGCTTGATCGAGACAGTGACACTGAAACTTGCAGCAAAGTTTTGACTCTCATCACAAGCTGCGTCATGGATCCTGAATTTTGAGTAAGTACACATTTTGAACCTATAAACGTTGTATTTGTGTATTTCATGAACTAATGCATGCAACAATTGTACACAATATCCATGCAAAAGACATCGAGAAATATCACAATCCATGCACGCTCTAATTCAAATTAGCTTGGGGGTTTTGCTAACGCACGCGGTTTTTTTTTTTTTTTGTCGCGTACATGTTTGTGCATGTATATTTGAGATTTATTTTACACCCAAAGATATATGCATGTAATAATAAACAGCACAACCCATGCATATATTCATGCCATAGTTCAAATATGCGTGGGCTTTTGCTAAGCTTTTTGTGCATGTGTCAAAAAGCAAATGCTCCCAAGCTTATTTGAACTATGGCATGATGCATATATATATATATATATATAATATATATATATATAATATATATATATATATATATATATATATATATATATATATATACGTGTGAAATGCATTCTACATGTTTTGTTACATTCATATTTGAATCAGTGGATGCATGAGTTGTGCTCCTTTATTTTTGCACACATGTATTGGTGTGTCTTATGTGGATATGCAAATTATAATCTTGTATCTTTTATGTGCATACGTTAATTATTTTGTGTGTTTGTGTGTAATATTAGCATGCATTCTGAATCACAATGTGGAAATTTGTTTTTGTTTTGCAGTCTGGACAGTGGTGATGAGTGGCAGCCAGAAATGAAGACACCAGTGACTCCTTTCAGATAAATCTCAATAAGTTTTTTTGCGTAGGAGTTATCAAGAAAATTATTTTTTCCCTGTTTACAGACACCTCGTGGAATCAATAGAAACTTTCTGAAGGGAAATACACCAAACAGATCCTAAGTTACAGACTCTCAACTAAAAACCAAAATCAAAATCTGTCTTTTTATCCTTATTTATCATAAACTTGTGACTAAATACAATAAAATATATGCAATATTCCACCACTGTGTTAAACTTTAGAGTGTTTTTTGTAAAATGAGACCATTTTCATCCATTTACTCCAATGTATGTGCGTAGGACGCTCTTTTAAATCCAGGTATGCCCAATACTTTTAGCAATCAAAAATGGAGACTTCAAAAGTACACTTGGAGACACCAGTGACTCCTTTCAGATAAATCTCAATAACTTACTTTCAGAATAAGTTATCAAAAAAATTATTTTTGCCCCTGTTTACAGACACCTAGTGGAATCAAAAGAAACTTTCTGTAGGGAAATACACCAAAACGATCATAAGTTACAGACTCTCAACTAAAAACTTAATTTAAAAATCTATCAAAATCTGACTTTTTATCCTTGTTTATCATAAAATTGTGAATGCATACAATACAATATATGCAATATTCCACCACTGTGTTAAACTGAGAGTGTTTTTTTGTAAAATGAGACCATTTTCATCCATTTACTCCAATGTATGTGGGTAGGACACCATTATAAATTCAGGTATGCCCAATTCTTTTAACAATCAAAAATGGAGTCTTTAAATGTATATTTGTCACTATCTCCTTTCAGATAAATCTCAATAACTTTTTTTGAGGATGAGTTATCAAGAAAATTCTTTTTGCCCCCTGTTTACAGACACCTCGTGGAATCAAAAGAACCTTTCTGAAGGGAAATACACCAAACAGATCCTAAGTTACAGACTCTTCATTTAATTAAAATAAAGCTTGATTTAAAAATCAATCGAAATCTTATTTTAATTATCCTCATTTATCATAAAATTGTGAATAAATACAATAACATATATGCAATATTCCACCACTGTGTCAAAATGTAGAGTGTTTTCTGTAAAATGAGACCATTTTCATCCATTTTCTCCAATGTATGTGGGTAGGACACGATTTTAAATTCAGGTATGCCCAATTCTTTTAGTAATCAAAAATGGAGACTGTAAAAGTACACTTGTGACTCCTTTCAGATAAATATCAATAACTTTTTTTGAGGAGGAGTTATCAAGAAAATTCTTTTCCCCCCTGTTTACTGGCACCTAGTGGAATCAAAAGAAACCTTCCGAAGAGACATAGACAAAACAGGTCCAAAATGACAGATTTTCAAAAAAAATAATAATTAAAAAATATATAAAAATATGAGATTTTATATGCGTTTATCAAAACATTGTGAATAAATACAATCAAATATTTGCAATATTCCACCACTGATGTTAAAATTTAGAGTGTTTTCTGTAAAATGAGACCATTTTTATCCATTTACTCCCAATGTATGGGCAGGACGCTCTTTTAAATTCAGATATGCCTAATTCTCTAAAAAATTCAAAATATGCTGCAGAGTTGAAGTGGTTAATTATATTTAACAATATCATTAAATTAAGTGCTTTTAAAGAGTACCTTAGATGTTGTTGTTAAATGTAAAAATAGGCATACATTTGCATGCATATTTAATATCTCATATCAATTTGAATACATTACAATGCGACACCAAAATAAAACTGGTGGATGCATCCCAAATTCCAAACAGAATGCAGTCAAAATCCTCAGTCTGAATAACTCAAATAGCCTAAAATTCAGCCCATTACTAAAGAGATTTGAAAAACAACAGATCCATTCACTAATAACTACATGTGGATTATTTGTGTATGCACAGGAGAACTTCTTACAAAAATGCGTACGCACATGAAATTGTTCTTAACTTCGTTTAAACGTCAATGAATTTGGAGTATTTTAAATGAGCAAAATAGTTAGAATAGACTAGCCTAACTTGTTAGAAAATAGACAGCTTGTTATGTAATTTGCATAAAACACATCCAAACAATGTCCATATAAGGGCTTTCCCACACACCTTTCTATTTGTCACTCAGCAAACATGACACAGGCGCAGCAAGATCCTAGAGCAATGACAAGAGTGTACCATCCTCAAACACAAACTCCTTTTATACAGGTTGAGCTATAACTTTCTTACTGTATGTATGTATGCATGCATGCATGGTGTATATATATATATATAATATATATATATATATATATATATATAAATATAAATAATATAATATATGAGATGAAATATATTTAAGATCTATATTCATGTATAAAGTTCATCT
>JAZAVI010001655.1:0-11225 GCA_036326025.1 Chrosomus eos
CAGGGCTGTCCCAGCGGCAGGCAGTGGGCGTTGATCGTGCGGGATGGATCGCTAAATGAGGCTTTCAAGCCGAGTTGTCATCCGAGATCGCCAGCTGAAACGGATGCCGGATTCAACCCGTGGCGGTAACATAAAAAAGGGCTGATTCATTCCAGCAGGGGGCGTAGCACCAAATTTTGGGCCCTGGGTACAAACCATCTTGCGGGCCCCCGTACCAAAACCAAGTGATACCAATGGGTGGGGTATTGCACCTTTTATCATAAAACACTTAAAATGAAACAAAATAACCACCTCCATAATATGTTTTATATCAAAAGACACTTACGAAGACAAAATCTAGCAGGTCTGAAACGAAATATATGGGCTTCAAATGGTTGCTAAAATATCCTTCTTGTCCAATACCTTTTTAACCCCTTCCTGTCGCCCCCCTTTTTGACAATCGAGTGCAAAATGACTTTCCCAAATAAAAAAATGGTTGTTGCTAAGATTTCTTCTGGCTACACACAAAACCAAGGTACATTTAAAAGCTGACACTTGACAGTTTACTATAAAATACAAGAATTGCTCTAGCAATTACTAAAAAAGATAAAGAAGCTCAAAAACAATGGAAAAAAATATTTTTTTGTAAATAAATTTTTATGAAAAAGAAAATTGCTTAAGGCAAATAGTACGGGCCGGAAACACAAGCAATCTAAACCCCATAGTTCTTAAAAATGTAGGTTTCAAATTTGAAGTTCTTACAAGCAAAAATATTATTTTTTACAAGTTTTTTATTTCAGCCATGTCTAGGCACCTACCCAAAAAGGCCCACTGGAGACTCCAAAGGGCCACTTGGTAACCAATTTTTTTACCATGACTATAACATTTTTTTGATCCTTTCAAATATTTTCTAATTAAATTTACAAAGCAAACTTATACTGCCTGGGTATTGTTTACACCAAATAGTTTAAAAAATGCATTTATGGCATTTTTGGAAAAGGGTCCAAAAGGCCTAAAGTGACACTTGGCACTTGTTTTAAAAAAGATAAAATAACAAAGCTTTTTTACTACCAATAATTTAATGGTTGTTTAAAAGAAAGACAGTTATTTAGCCACAAAAAAAAACGTTTTATTATTTAACATTGTTATAGTTACAAACTATAGTTCTTAGTTATTAGCAATCAACACAGTGATAACATTCTCAAAAAAAATGAATACATAAATAACAAATGTACTACTTACAAAGTATTGCACAGTTTGGCAGTGCTGTTCTGTTGATGGTTTGTCAATTAGCCGGTAGTTAGTTCACCCGGTGTTCAGCACCATAGAGGAGAGTTTTACCACAGGTTTGTCAAGCCCACTCGCCACCCCGATACATATACTCTCACAGTCCCTATTGCGAAATTGCTATCATTCTTTGGACTAAATATGAATCACACTAGGAGGTTGTTTTGTGCATGATACTTAGGGAGGTAGCAGAAAGCTGCATCACAGTTGTGACACTTCACAGGAGAATTCCGGGGCACACCTTACATATGCGTCAACCTGCCCTGCTGCCGTTGGTGATGTGCACAGGACTGTGACACCCACAAAAAGTACGAGAAGAGGGTCAAAAACCTTGCTTTTGGTGGGATGTCCTGCCAGCTCGTCTCTTTCTTCCGTTCTTTCCTCTTGAACTTCTGGAGGCAGCTGAAGATGTTGCAGCCACACATGGATGCTTTACATGTTGTCCAGAGCCCTCTGGTTCCCAGTCATCACTGAAGTTGTCTCACTGTTAAATTACACAAAAAGTATTAGAAATACACTTAACATAACTGATTATCTTACACATGAATACATGCATATTTAATGCTTTCATATCAGAAATTCAAACAATCATTCACATACAGCAATCTTCCTCTACACCCACTCTATTGTTGCCCTGACGCTAATTTGCACTACCACTACCAGCTTTGAAAATAAAATCTGTAAGGATGATTCACATACAGAAAATTCACCTCCATAGCCACTCTATTGTTGCCCATTAACACTACCAACTTAAAGATTTTATATTCAAAGAATCATTCACATAGAGCAATCTACATCCATAGCCCCTCTATTGTTGCCCTGATTGGACCATTTACACTAACAGTTTACAGATTTTATATTCAAACGATCATTCACATACAACAATCTACATTCATAGCCCCTCTATTGTTGCCCTGATTGCACATTTACACTAACAGCTTACAGATTTTATATTCAAATGATAATTCACATAGGCTACAACAATCTGAGTCCATACCCTGCATATTTACACTACCCAGCTAATAATGAAGACTGTGATCAGACAATAATAATGCCCTAAAATGCTATTTTTTCTCTCTCACTAAACATTTACTTTACTTGCTTCACATTATTTGCTTACCACACAGTGCTGGGCTGTCTCTTTCTTCCATTCTTTCCTCTTGAACTTCTGGAGGCAGCTGGAGATGTAGCTGACACACGGAGGCTGCACGGACGCTGTTGTCCAGAGGCCTCTGGTACCCTAGCTATCATCCTCTGAAGTTTCGTCACTGTTGAATTACACAAAAGTGATTAGAAACACGCCTAACACAACTAGTTACCTTACACACAATATAATTACTTTTCTTCTATGAATTTTTTTGTTTGAACTTCGCTTGCGTTCTACATACAAAATAATAGCCTATAGCTAACGTTACAAAGTAATGTTGTACATGGTTTCTTCTAATTCAGCGCTTGAAAAACAATTTCACTGCATTTCAATGTACTTCTAAGCCGCAATAGTGCAGGAAAATCAAAAACAGAAAGCAATGAACACAAACTCACTAAAATGTTTAGACACTTACCGATCTAAAACTGGATCGCGACCTTCCAAACACATATCCTCTTCTCCGGAGTCGACGCTGGATACAGCCCTCTCTTCGAATATTACACGGTTTTCTTCATAACTGATTCGCGAAGTTATTCCAATGCAGCAGCAGGAGAAAATAACTTCCGTCCCCGACGTGAACGCATTGAAGCAGGCGAATGCAAACAGAGCGGCGAATGCAAACAGAGCGACTGCATCAGAGTGGAGCGAGAGAGCAGGTGACCCTCTCTGCGTCACGACAATCACGTGTGCGCAAATTTCCAGGAAGCAAATGTTGCGCAGACAAAGGAACACTGTTAATAAACGCGAGAGTATGCAAATCTGCACATTGGCGTATTCGTTATGGCATAGGCTTCACACTGGATGACAACACAAACGTTTCCCATTGCTATTGGTTTATTTTTTAAACCCCCATATATTATCATTATGCATGACATACGTCACCAAAACCGCCTGTCATCCTTCAATACTTTCTAAATTACATGGCCAGTTTTCATTGAACATCTTCTGGGCCGACCTCATTCATTTCCAGACACTCCACTAAATACACTGATATGTTATGTTTCATTGAATATGCGCTAGATGTGGAGAGTTCGTCGAATAAACAGGACAACGCCCTCGTGATTAGCAAATTTCAGGATGTAAACAATATACATTCTATGGATATTTTTAACAGTTTTGCATATTTTTTGGACACATTTTTACCATGGTGATCATATACGGACTCTTCCCAAGGTAAAAAGATCGATGTCATCATTATTCTGCCAAGCATTACATTTCCACAACACAAAAAAGGTAAAGACCCCCCCTCTCTTCATAGTTGTATCTTATTGTTTATGTTGATACAGAATTACAAAAAACGGTTTGCAAAGTTATCTTGATTGTATAATGCTTATAACGAGACAATATACAGTGTCGTATCTTTTCAAACAATGTATTGGTTAACCTTATTACTTGCCAAAATGATATTGTAAACACAGAATAAAGTAAACAATAAAAGTTGGGATCACCGGTGATCCCATGCAGAGCAAGGGTTTAAAGTGTAGGCTAAGTACAAGTTACTTGACAATTATTTGTCTGTTTAAAAATAAATTCAGACTATAGAATCAAAGGCTACACTAACCGCCAAAATAGACATTCAGTCTTTGAATTACGTTTTAAAATAAGTCATTTTCAATCATTAAGATGTGGATTAAACTGAGAACAATCGTACTTATAATGTAAGAGCGTGCGCGAGCTAATTTGCATAACAATGCGGTAAAATAGGCCTAACGATCTGTGTTTTCGCGGGTGTTAGATTTTGACAATAAAGGGAAATATAGGCCTACATGTAAACTTCTGACTCTGGGGAGAACTGCAGCAGAAGAGGAGACAAGCTGGAGACAATGTCAATGCTCGATGATGCATTTGGAGCTCACCTTTCTTTTAAAAAAACTGAGTGAGCAACTGCTTGCCCTCATTTGCCTTTCTCTCTTTAATCTTCTTTTCTTTTCATTTTTGAACCCCTGATTTTCCTTTCTTAAGGAAAGACATGAATCTTCCCCTGTCTTCCTAGTTCCTATCACACGGCTCACTCCAGCTCCTGTCTCATCAACTGATTCACCGCAGGTCCGCAGTAGAAGCACCTAACCTGCGGGTCGTACCATTTACATTGATTCGAGAGGGGTGTAGGGCCCTGCACAGCATGAAAATAACTTTTTTTTATACCAAACCAGTGCCTAACTACAAGTTTAGTTTTGCACAGGATTTTTTTTTATTTGTACATTAATGCTATACAAAAGTTAGTGCATGTATATGTCTGTATAGAAAACTGACTTCTAAGGGCCCCCCCACTGCCTCGGGCCTGGGTACTCGGTACCCTTTTTCCCCCCAGTCCGACGCCCCTGCATTCCAGCCCAGAGACGCAGCGAGGGTTCGGAATTGAAGTGCATATGTATGTCACAGACAATCTTCCTTGCTCAGACGAAACAATTGATCCTGCATCGAGATGGAATGCGCTGACTAAGAGAATACCTCGATGAAGTGACTGGAGAAAGCGGTGAAAGCCTGGGTGACAGGGCCTCGATCTTTCCATCGAGCATGAGCCCAATTGAGCGCTCGACCCCGAAGTAGGGAAATGAAGAATGCAACCTTCGATCGCTCGGTGGGGAAAGATGAGGGATTCATTTCCATAGAGCTCCGCACTGTAAAGGGGAAACCGCTGCATCCTCCTCCTCGCCAGAGAAGGGCGCTGGTTGGGCCATGGGACTGGCTGAGGCAGACGCGGAAGAAGCGGTCACGATGGGAGTAGCGGAAGTGGGTGCGCTGGTCCGGGGAATGGACGGTGATGGGGATTCGCTGAAGCGCTGGTGCTGGCAGCGGGTTGCTGATAGTGATGTTGGTCTGGTCTTCTGTCACAAATCAGAAGGACACAGACGGGTGAGTGTAAACCAGGTTTAATAAAACAATGGATAGCAGGATAACAGTCTGATAATGTCTCTTTATCCGAGCAGGAGTGGTCGTAGGATCCGCGGGCAGAAAGGAGAGGGAATCGGACGGAGACCGGAGATTGGAGCTGGAGACGAGTCGAGGAGAACTGGAACAACAGCAGTAAGTACGAAGGTTTTTGAGTAGCTCTCAAGCGGGAGTCTGTAGACGTAGTAGTTAACGAGACCAGACAGTGAGTGGGCTGTGAGAGGTGGGGTCTTTATAGTGAGGGTGATTGGTACGGGATTGATGACAACAGGTGATGATGATTAGTATTCAGGGGAACCGGAACGAGTGGGTGGAGTGATGGTGTCTGGTGCTGTCGTCGTGGATCCGTGACAATTATTTAGTAGTAAAACAATACGAATGCAAACGGGGCAAAAAAAAAAACTTTTAACATTTTGAGTCCCCCCTCCTTTGCCTCACAGTGCTTTGGTCCACTGCCTGCTCCCCTTTTACCTCACCATGATCGGCCCGACACATTAACTGTAATTATGACGACCATTTTTAATACGGGTCGTTATAAACCGACGTCCTCAACTACGTTCTGTTACTTTCTACCGCCCGCAACATTTATGTTTTTGTCCATCCCGCTCGCAAAAGCCCGCAAATAGAGCTATTTTATTCACTTTAAAAAATCGGACAATGGATTATTTTCTCTTTAATATAGATGACGTTGCGTCATTAATAAATCATGACAAAAAATGTCTTTATGATACCTAATGTAGGCTACTTTTGTCACCGATGTTAGTCCGTCTCGCTATGTTAGCGATTATAACGTTTACCCTTGTTTTATGCAGTCTATGCGTTTACCTAACTTAAAAACGTTCCCTCACACAAACCTATAGAGTGTACGCAATGCATAGGCTCACATGTAACGTCTTGTAGATTAATGTTAAACTAGTGCGGGTGCGCATTTAGATTTTCACGCTTTCACTGTGTGATTTAGTAGGTTTATATAATTTAATATATTTAATCTAATATAATATCACATGAAGAGTGCAGTTTTTCTCCAGATTTAGCATGATAACAAATGTGATTTTGAATATTTTCCTCAATTTAGTCAGCTTTTTCATTGATTAGAGAGAAACTTTGACAAGAAGGATAATGGCATGGTCTATATGCTAACGTTACACTAATAATAGTAGTAAGGCTTTTCTTTGTGTACACATATCCTTAAAAAGTACAATTTTGCCTGTTTTATTGGTGTCCCCTTCAAAAATTGCTCTTGCGAAATGTTATGTTTTACTCCACCCAAACATTTAGATGAAATTTACGCCCCTGCTCCTATCTATTCATTGTCAACTATTTTCTATAAATATGTTTGTATTGGCTAACGTTTATTCAGCTAATGCGTGTCCTGTTTAATATGCCCAATGTTCAAATGCAAAGACAGCACGTCACAGATAAAAGCCCTTTTTTCCTGTGAGATTTAGTATCATATTTGGATATTGGAATAATAAATTAAGTAGCCCTTTTTAACTAACGCATTAAGGATAGGCTATAATAATATATAGCCGTATGTTACCATTGTTCCTTGTCTAGCTTGATTCCCTGCAACCCCAAATGACACACATACAAAAAAAATCAATTTAAGACACCAATTTTTTTTGCACATACAAGAACTGCCACAGAACTTGATTGGAAGAATATGCAAGGTAAGCAAAAATAAAAATAACTTTGAGCTCCATTTTAATAAGGCTCTGGCATGGCATTGATGCATTGTATTGACCAGAGCTGATGCCATTCATTAGAAATATCCTTAAATGTTAAAGGATTATAAAAAAATAAATAAAAAAGATTTTTGCTTTAGTATGAGCCATGCATTAGGCTGTCCGCAATAAAAGCCCACCTAAAATGTGCAGTTTTATCACACACCACAATGCCACAGATGTCGCAAGTTTTTGAGGGTTCATAACAATTTTTACTAAATTAGCCACCTCGTCAAATTTGTACGAATTGCCGTGAGATCGGATTAGGTTGTCACAAAACCACTACCAAAACTATTTGTTTAGTGCAACATTGGTTACTGGTTGCAGTGGCTTTGCAGATACTGAGACCAGATAGAGACCACAAACATTTACCAATGATGCATTTTCTTTTCATGCACAACTCATTGTTCATTCAACTGAAACCTGGTTTTAAGTTGGTTAGACAATTAAAATATAGTTGTATGTCTTTGTTGTCATTTTTATTTTATTTTAGCTTAAAAAAAAGACACGCCAGAGACACAAACATGTCTTTGTGTCAACAAGCATTAAACAAGTCATTAAATGCACTTTCAATTCTCTTTTTTTTTTGTTCAGTTCCATTAACACATCAACAGATTGAATAATAATAATAAGGCTTAGAAGCAAATACAAGAGATGGTTTTATATTTGGAAAGAGATGGCAAATATTTAGATGGTAGGATCTCCTCACTGTGACTCAGTATCCCTGGGAAGTAACAGACAAGATATGTTAGTACACAAGAGACTAACAAGATCCACACACCATAAAGACTGTTTTATAGGATAATTTTAATAAGCAATGAAGTGAAAAGTCAAACAACACTGTTACAGAATTCAATAATTTAGCAGTAGAAAAAAGGATGTAGTGTATAATAAAGCATGTTGTAAATCATTTACCTGTTCAGTGCCACATTGACCACTGTAGAGTTGGTGTTGCTGTGGCTTTGCAGGCAAATGCTGAGATACAGATTGAGATGAGAACTGAAGGATGGAGAACACCAGCAATATTCCACTGATCCCCAGATCATAGCTCTAAAAAATATATTCAACATGACCATTATATAAGTAGTTTCACATATAATATTCAATATAATATATACCGTAATTCCTCAAATAAAGACCGGGGCCTTTATTTACCTGAACTGCAGATGTGCCGGCTTTTATTTGAAGCAGGCTTTTATTAGAGGCAGGCCTTTATTTCTAATTCGCGATCCACGCCCGCCCGCCAGCCAAGTTTCCATGGTGACGCGTCATGCTTGGCACTGTTCACCACAGCCAAAATATGCTGTATGAAGATGTAGCGCTTTATTTCTAAATATTACAAACTTGTTACGATGTCATCAACTATCTTCTATTCTGACTCTCAATTCAGTGTAAGTGATTTGTTTTGTCGTTTAAAACCCTTTATAATTGATCCTGATCTGTAACGTGAATCGGCCACCGCAGTTCAGAGATTCCTGCCTGTTGGATTGTACTTACACACGCTGAATTCCTTCAGTTTCTCCCGAAATGCATGAAAGTATGTGGCCGGTGAACTGGGAGAAGAATAGAGTAAACCTTATACTTTACACGTGTATCTGATATGAAAAAACACGTCGCCAAATATATTTGAATGGATTTTTGCTGCTTCCAAGACACCATTGTGTATTTTACAAACTATAAATGTATTGTTTTGCATATATCCTTACTATTTTAAATTCTGAAACCTAAAATAAACGTGGTTAAAACACTGAATAGTTGTGATTTATGACAACACAGCAAGCGTCCTCTTTGAGTTACACTAATTTTTCCCCGGGCCTTAATTTAGACGGCCTTTATTTGTCCGCTTTACCACGCACCCCCCACTACAGAGGGCCCGGCGTTTATTTGAATACCGGTTTTTTATTTGAGGAATTTACGGGAAAAATACTAATATAAAAACAACAATTATACGAATGGGTTTCTAAAATTAATTGCATTATACGAGGGATTTTGAACACTTGAAACTAGCCCACAAGTCCCCCCAGGACTACTTTGGAATTTTTTATGATACTTTTTTTGGGGCCTTTGCACATTTGAAGAATGAAATCTCCAGCCCGGTTATTAAATTGTATGAAAAAGAAAGACGTCTTATTTGTACAAATACTTAAAAAATGATACAATTGTAATTTTTTGGGTGAACTAAAGTTTTTGACACAACAATTAAAGTAAAACAAACAACAAACAGACTACATTGTTTTTTGTATTGAAAATTGTAAAAAAAAATTCTTTAAATTTAAACAGTTTTTCCCCAGGAAGAACTAAACAAAGGCCTGTTATAACTGTAGTTTTCTGTAATACTTCCATAGCTGAAAACGATCCCGGACTCAGAACAATTCTATCCCTCAGTTATTGCATAATCACATTCATTCCAAGAGATGCTTTCACCTACAGAAAAAAAGTGAAAAGTGACAATATTACTTCTTGTAAAAACACCCCGAACTCAGTTTTTTTACTCCGTAAATGATGAGTCCAAATGATTTTCAATTTTTCAACCATTGGTCTGAAGAAGTTTACCATGGAAAGTGTTGTGGTTGTAGAAGAATCCCCAAGGCCCCTTTAGCCCCAATTGTACTACACATCTGTCTTTAACGCATAACCAAATGAAAGTGATCTTTTCTCATAGAAACTATAACTGTTGAATATCACAAATTAGGAAGGTCAGTTGTGCCGCTTCAATTAAGGTCCAGTTTTTTAAATATCTGGACTGAAAACTACATTTTAAAAAGCTTGAAATTGTTTAAATTTCACAACAATTGCTTGGTAATGTTTTTTACATTAGAAACAATATATCATACATTACAAATTGACAAAAGAAGAGTTACCCCCCAGATTTAAGCAAAAAACGACCACACACACATTAAGTTTATTCTGCGCAGCAACAACAGAGATCCAGCACGATGACTGAGAAAGAAACACAGGACATTTCAAGCTCATCGGTCATTCAGATTTAGAGCAAGTAATTAAAATCATTAAAAGCAAAACAATTAATTGAAACTTACAATAAAGGACCCCCAAAGGTTATGCCACAATACAAGAATACCTAGGAAATCGTGATCGGTGGTGCGTATGATACCAAATAAGAAGCACACCACTCCAACAATTTGGACAGTCTAAAAGGCAGATAAGGGTCAAGTGTTTATATTATTGATAATGACATTCATTCATGTAGACCACACACACACAAAACACACACACACACACCCACACCACACACACACACACACACACACACAACACACACACACACACACACACAACACACCACACACACACACACACACCCACACACACACACGAAGAGAATCTAAATAAAGTTTATGCCACTACAGTCTAAAAGCAATCAACCAACACAAACATATTAACTTGAGAGCATATGACAACTTTTAATTTTTGTTTTATCACAGATGGAAATGAGACACTAAACAATTCCACAAATCATAATTATAATTTTCATTAAATGCATTACCCCCCAAGCCTTTGGTTGGCTTTGAAAAATCCAGCGAAGCCTATTGTGATATACTCCTCTTGGCTGCGTCCCTCATCACAAAAACAGCATTTTCTGCCCACCTTGGATTTACTTTGAAAGAACAACTGTGGCTTTATCAATTGAGATGACCTCTGGTTTCCATTATAAGTTTTCACCTGTAATTAATCATTTAAATTCTGCAGTTTCATAACTCACTTAAGGTTGCTTTATATTCGTTTGATGTACTGTAAAAATAGTATAGTAAAGCATTAGCTTAGCCCTTTTTTCCAAGGGATATAAAACTGTTAGATGTGTATTACCGTAATAAAAAAAGTTTAAAAATTAGTCAATATAATATATACTCGTATTACAATTTGATTTTCTTAGAAAAAAGTTAAGAAAATACGATAAATAATTTTTTTTAAAAAGGATGCCTTTGGAGTTTCTCCTCTCTTCTGAAAGATCCAAGGATAAAATCACATTCTTCAAAAAAATATTTGCCTAGTTTTTTTTTTGTAGCCTAGATCCAAACAAATAATAAAACTTTAAGAATGGAAAAATTTTAAAGTTATGAACCAAAGTATAAAAATAAATGAGCAACAACTCTATCACTGGTGGGGAAAAATCACAAAAGTCAAAAGATTATAATTTTTTAAATTATGTTAACTGATGCATAAAATTTTTCCCGAAA
>JAZAVI010001656.1:0-10705 GCA_036326025.1 Chrosomus eos
AGCCAGCTAACACTGTTTGAGTTTGGTTTCCTATTACCGATTTATGACTCAAAAGAATGTGCAGAGACTTGATTCCTGGAGAAGGAAAAATGAAACCTTTTTAACTCTAATATATATATATATATATATATATATATATATATATATCCTATGCATAACTTTGTGATATATGTTCATCTCATGACTTTCCATTGTGTTTGGTGTGTGCGCCCTTGGAGACTCTAATGGGTTAATGTTTCCTTGATTTACATACTATCACGAAGTTCTCCTTCCAAGAGAGACCAGGAGATTACTCAGAACATCTTCTCATGGACACGCACACACATACACAAACCTCTAACGTCATCATATAAAGACTTTATTGAGATATATTTTGATATGCTTATATGTGTGTCTGTTACCCAGATTCCATGGTTATCTGCGACCGTACCGTAGTCCTAAAATAACTACAAATGCTTGGAAAATATGCCTTTTAATGTATAACTTTACAGTATTATCCAACTTATGTTGTTCTTCATATCTTTAGAATCCTCTTGATCTGACCAAACCATATCTGTATGTGTACAAACCATAGGATGTGTGTTACGATGTTTTATCATCTCTGGAGTAAAATTGAACGCATTTTACGGCACCGTCATAAAACATGCAAAGTCGATCTCGACAAGACACAGGATCATAAAACCAGAAGTCCCGCCTGTGAGTTGCAGCCTCTTGATTGGCCGAGTCAATGGGAAGAGGCTGGACTTCGCCGATGTGATAAATGTAGGAGCGCAGCTCTGCCCACACTCTCTTGCCTTGCCCATCGTTACTGCTGCATCATGTAACCCGATCCCGTGGTCTCCTTCGGAGACCCGATCCGATCTTTATATCTTTCCTTTGTAAGGCAAAGTTTTGTTTTCCATAGTCGACTCTGTTTACTTCCACGGAGTGAAACAAACGTAGCCGAGCTACTTTCATTGGTAATGCTACTCAAAGACTTTAAACCGCCGCGCAACACGAGCGCCCAGAGACAACACGTGACGCTTACACACACAAAGGACTCCGCTCACGCACGCGGCCGGGACAGGCCTTCAGGAATGCGACAACACAGCGAGACCCATAACTTGTGCAAGTATCTCTTTATAACGCTTCTAAGGAGCATTAAGATGATGTTTCGTGTTGTAATCAGAAAGGTGAATGTCTTAGGAGGAAGTATGCCAATGTTCTCTCTCTCTCTCACTCTCTCTCTCCCTCTCTCTCTCTCTCTTACTCGCTAACGCGTGTAAGTCATCCATTGCCCAAACTTTACGCATTTCTCGTTCATCAATGTCTTAATGTGTTTCGTTCGTGTTAATGTTTGTAAATACATGTATTCCTGTAACGTAGTAAATATATATAAGTAGACATGCCTTTATTAAATCATTATATTCACTTGACTGATGGACTTTCTCTTTGCTCAATTTCGAGTCTCTTAAGTGCCAAAGATCTTGCTACGAACTTTATAACTTAAAGATAGCTTTACATATTTGTTTATAGGGCAGAAAACCCAATTCTTCTGGCCAGAGAATTGTGTTTCCTGCAATCCTATAAAGTAAGATGATATTGGGGAAAACCCCTCAATATTATTCGGACAATTGAGCTAAATTAATTTTGCCTGCTTTGTAAGACGTGATCTGTGTAATTAACTGCAATCAACTTGTTAAAATGAAAGGATTGCATGTATACATCCAGGTAAAATGACATTCTCCTTTAGAGGGAGATTTATTAACATGTAAGACTGATCTAATCCAAACATGTATGATAAATTATTAATTACCAATTATTAATTATGATATGCAAATTCCCCAGGGATTAGATCCCGCCCAAAAGTCTTAACATTCACGTGAAAATTCTCTCTACTGTTACACGCATGTGCTTTACGGTCCAGTGGCAGAACTATTGCCAAGCGTGTCAGAGGTTCTATGTTCTAATCCGCACTAAGTATAGTTTTTTCCCCTCATCAAAACCGATTGTTTATCAGTGGTTGTATATCAAGCAGGGACACGTTTGTGTGCATTGTTTTGTGATTTTACCGTAACGAATAGTCTCTCCGTAACGGATTGAAGCTGGTGTCCGAGAAAAGACTGCACGAGTCACAACAGAACACTGTATCGGCGCCACTGATCGCAGCGGCAACGAGCACTTTGGTCACTTAAATTAGAAAACAACACATTTCAGATCGCTTCTTATTGAACAAACGAATGAAATGAATGCTCTGCTAGTTAACTGGAGATGTTTTATTTATTTGTATTGGTACATTCGTGCCGCGAGATGTATCAAAAATGGTGGGGACACAATCGACCCTGTCAAATATTGGTGAGGACATGTCCCACCCGCAAATTACGCCTATGTGTTCCAGGAAATATATATTATATATATCCGTTGTCAGGAGTCTAGTTTTATTCCTCTGCTTGTTTCTCTCTCTCTCACTTGTGCTCTTGCACAGCTGAACCCATTCTCAATCAGCGTTCACTCTCCTGCTCTCCTCACACCTGTTTCCCTTTTGCCCTGATTTTCTGGCTATTTAGACCTCATGTTCTTTTCCTCTCTTGTCGGTTTATTGTTTGTTCGTTCATGTCCGTTACTGACGTCTGTGTATCATTGCTACTGTTTCCTGTCCTGTGTGTACGCATATGTCAGACGAGTTACTGCTCCGGCTGTCCTGTGTCAAGTCTGATTCTCTGTGCTGCGGTTTCTGCCTGGTGGAGTCTGCGCTTGCCTGTCCCTGCGAGCACTATCTGACCGCTAACCTGTGACGATCATCCTGTCTGGTTTCTCTATGGAGATCATTTTCCTGTTCTGCGTTCAAGACTACCTGTGATCGGCAGACAGCCTGTGTTGGATTTATCATTTTCCTTTTCAATAAACCTTTAACCAGCATTCGCTTTTGGGTCATTTCGAACTGTTACAGAATAAACCGACCATGACGGACCCAGCGAACGATATAACCATCCGCTCGGCTGTTGAACTGCAGGGTGCACTGCTGGGCAGACATTCCGATGAATTAGCCGCCGCCAAGCACGCCGTGGATTCACTCGCTGCCCAGGTGACGGATTTGACTGGTCAGCTTCATCATCTGCGCAAAGACCAGTTCTCTTCTGGGTCGCGACACACCTCCGAGCCCCGTATCAACAATCCTCCCTGCTACTCTGGTGAGCCTACTGAGTGCCGTGCATTTCTTACCCAGTGTGAAGTCATATTTTCTCTCCAGCCTGTCACGTATGCCTCCGATCGTGCCAAGGTTGCGTATGTGGTTTCCCTTCTCACTAGCCGAGCCCGGGAATGGGGAACGGCTGTCTGGGAGGCTGGAGCTGATTGCTGCAACCGGTTTAATTCATTCAAGGAGGAGATGTTGAAAGTTTTCGACCGTTCTGTCTTCGGGCGCGAGGCTTCTCGTCAGTTGGCTGCACTTCGTCAAGGAAGACGCTCCGCAGCTGATTATGCCATTGAATTTAAGACTTTATCTGCTACCTGCGAATGGAATGAGGCAGCGCTCACGGCACGTTTTCTGGAGGGCTTGAATGATGAGCTTAAGGACGATATTTTTGCTCGGGAATTTCCCTCTAGTCTGGATGAGTTGGTTGAATTAGCCATTCGCTTAGACAACCGCCTGGACTTACGCCGACGTGCTCGCTCTGACGTCACGGGATTCCGGGGAGCCCCATGCACTCAGACTGCGTCACCGGAACCTCATCCTGAATCTGAGCCAATGCAGCTGGGGAGAATTCACCTCTCTTCTGCTGAACGCCAGCGCCGTATTCGAGAGAGGTTGTGCCTTTACTGCGGTGGCACGGGTCACTTTGCTGCCACATGTTCGGTAAAAGAGAGAGCTCGCCAGTAGTTAGGGGAATATTGGCGAGCGCTACTCCACTATCCCCATCCTTCAGTTCCCGCTCCATGATTTCAGCCGTCCTCCGCTGGGGCACCACTTCTGTTGTCTGCTCTGCTCTTATTGACTCCGGGCTGAGGGGAATTTTGTTGATGAGAGGTGGGCTACTGAACATGGTTTGCCTCTTCATGAATTAAGAGATACACCTACAGCCCTCGCCCTGGATGGCCGCGTTCTTTCCAATATTCACCTGGCTACTGCCCTGGTGAGTCTCACCACGTCTGGCAACCACCAAGAAATGATTTCTTTTTTTGTTTTTCAGTCTCCTATGGCCCCCATTGTCCTAGGACATCCATGGTTAACTAAGCACAACCCACATGTTAACTGGTCTGATAGTTCTATTGTTTCTTGGAGCTTGTCTTGCCATACCAATTGTCTTGTCTCTGCTGTTCCCTCTGTTTCTTCTTTGTCTGTTTTTCAGGAGGAGCCTATTGATTTATCTGGGGTTCCGGAGGAGTATCACGATCTGCGAGCGGTGTTCAGTCCTTCCCGGGCCGCTTCTCTCCCTCCCCATCGTCCTTATGATTGCAGTATCGACCTTCTCCCTGGCACCACTCCTCCCCGCGGTCGTTTGTATTCTTTATCCGCTCCTGAACGTGAGGCGCTCGAGAAGTACCTTGATACTTCACTCATGGCCGGTACTATCGTTCCTTCCTCCTCCCCCGCCGGTGCGGGATTTTTCTTCGTGAAAAAGAAAGACGGCTCTTTGCGCCCCTGCATCGATTATCGTGGGCTGAATGACATCACCATTAAGAACCGGTATCCTTTACCATTGATGTCATCAGCCTTCGAGATCTTGCAGGGGGCAAAGGTTTTCACGAAGTTAGATCTCCGTAACGCGTACCACTTAGTGCGCATTAAGGAGGGGGATGAGTGGAAGACGGCGTTTAATACTCCGTTGGGACACTTTGAATATCGGGTTTTACCGTTCGGGCTGGTAAACGCCCCAGCCGTTTTTCAAGCGCTCGTAAACGATGTATTAAGAGACATGCTCAACATTTTCGTCTTTGTGTACCTGGATGATATCCTCATTTTCTCCCCATCTCTCCAGGTACACACCCAACATGTGCGCCGCGTATTACAGCGGTTATTAGAGAATCGCCTCTATGTTAAGGCCGAGAAGTGCGCGTTTCATGTCCAGTCAGTTACTTTCCTTGGTTCGATTGTGTCTGCGGAGGGCATAAGCATGGACCCCTCCAAGGTTCAGGCAGTCACTGACTGGCCTGTTCCTGAGTCTCGCTCGGCGCTTCAGCGTTTTTTGGGGTTTGCAAACTTTTATCGCCGTTTTATTAGAAATTTCAGTCAGGTTGCCGCCCCTTTGACTGCGCTCACGTCCGCGAAGTGTCGTTTTGTCTGGTCCGAGGCGGCTCAATGTGCATTTGTGCATCTTAAAGGTTTGTTCACATCCGCTCCCATTCTGATTTCGCCTGATCCTAAGAACCAGTTCATAGTCGAGGTGGACGCGTCTGACGTCGGGGTGGGAGCGGTTCTCTCGCAGCGATCTGCTCTTGATCAGAAGGTTCACCCTTGCGCTTTTTACTCGCATCGACTCTCGTCGGCCGAACGTAATTATGACGTGGGTAACCGGGAGCTTCTTGCCATTCGACTGGCCCTGGAGGAGTGGCGCCATTGGTTGGAGGGATCCTCCTGTCCGTTTATTGTCTGGACGGATCACCGTAATCTTGAGTATATCCGCTCCGCCAAGAGGCTTAACTCTAGACAGGCTCGCTGGGCTCTTTTTTTCGGGCGTTTCAATTTCACTATCTCTTATCGTCCCGGATCAAAAAACATTAAGCCTGACGCTCTTTCTCGCCAGTTCTCTTCCTCCGAGGGCCGTCCCACCACTGAGACCATCCTACCTGAGGGATGTGTGGTTGGGTCCGTCACCTGGGGGGTGGAACAGCTGGTGCGAAAAGCTCTTTCTCACACTGTCGTTCCCCGTGGGTGTCCTGAGGGTAAGCTATTTGTCACCAAGTCCGCTCGTCCGGCTGTCCTTCGTTGGGGTCATTCATGTAAACTGGTCGCTCATCCGGGGGTGGGTCGTACTTTGGCAGCTGTCCGCCAGCGATTCTGGTGGCCTGCCATGGAACGTGAGGTACGTCGATTTGTTTTGTCATGTTCTGTCTGTGCCCAGCAGAAGTCCAGTAATTCGCCTCCGATGGTCTGCTTCGCCCTCTCTCTATTCCCTCCCGGCCTTGGTCCCATATTGCCCTGGACTTCGTCACGGGGCTTCCCCCCTCCAGCGGCAATACGGTGATTCTCACTGTCGTTGATCGGTTTTCTAAGGCGGTTCACTTTGTTCCACTCCCCAAGCTTCCGTCGGCTAAAGAGACTGCGCAGGCGGTTGTGGACCACGTCTTTAGAATTCATGGGCTTCCTTGTGATGTTGTTTCGGACAGGGGACCCCAGTTTGTCTCTAACTTTTGGAGGGAATTCTGCAAACAGATTGGTGCTACCGCCAGTCTGTCTTCAGGGTTTCACCCACAGAGTAATGGGCAAGCTGAGCGCGCTAATCAGGACCTCGGTCGGATGCTCCGCTGTTTGGCGGCTAATAACCCCACCTCCTGGTGTGAACAATTGACATGGGCGGAGTACGCTCATAATTCTCTGCCATCGTCGTCCACTGGCCTTTCCCCGTTTTCTTGTTGTCTGGGCTACCAGCCACCTCTGTTTCCCTCTCAGGAACCAGAGGTCGCCGTCCCCTCAGTCCAGGCCTTTATTCAGCGCTGTCGTCGCACTTGGCGGAGGGTGAGGTCAGCTCTGTGCCGGACCAGGGAACGCACTTGTCGTATCGCCAATCGTCGCCGTTCCAAAGCTCCCAGGTATGTTTGTGGGCAAAGAGTTTGGCTTTCCACACGTAATTTACCCCTTCAGGCACCCGCTCGGAAACTGGCTCCCCGTTTCATTGGACCTTTTACCATCACTAAGGTCATCAGTCCAGCGGCTGTACGGCTCAGGTTACCACACTCTCTCAAACGTGTCCATCCTGTTTTTCATGTCTCGTGTATTAAGCCTGCGCTCCGTCTCCGTTCTCCTCCTCTCCCTTCCCCCGTTCCCCCTCTTACCCTTGCTGCTAACCCTCCTGTCTTTAAGGTTAAGAGGCTGCTGGACGTCCGACCCCGGGGACGGGGTTTTCAATATCTTGTCGATTGGGAGGGATACGGCCCGGAGGAGAGAAGCTGGGTACCGGGAAGGGATGTGCTGGACCGCTCGCTTATCGACGATTTCCTCCGCTCACGTCAGTCCTCCTCGGGGGCGCCAGGGGGCGCCCGTTAGGGAGGGGGTACTGTCAGGAGTCTAGTTTTATTCCTCTGCTTGTTTCTCTCTCTCTCACTTGTGCTCTTGCACAGCTGAACCCATTCTCAATCAGCGTTCACTCTCCTGCTCTCCTCACACCTGTTTCCCTTTTGCCCTGATTTTCTGGCTATTTAGACCTCATGTTCTTTTCCTCTCTTGTCGGTTTATTGTTTGTTCGTTCATGTCCGTTACTGACGTCTGTGTATCATTGCTACTGTTTCCTGTCCTGTGTGTACGCATATGTCAGACGAGTTACTGCTCCGGCTGTCCTGTGTCAAGTCTGATTCTCTGTGCTGCGGTTTCTGCCTGGTGGAGTCTGCGCTTGCCTGTCCCTGCGAGCACTATCTGACCGCTAACCTGTGACGATCATCCTGTCTGGTTTCTCTATGGAGATCATTTTCCTGTTCTGCGTTCAAGACTACCTGTGATCGGCAGACAGCCTGTGTTGGATTTATCATTTTCCTTTTCAATAAACCTTTAACCAGCATTCGCTTTTGGGTCATTTCGAACTGTTACATCCGTGGTGAGTCATGGGTCGTGTATGGCATTAAAAATTTTCAAAATGGCATTAAAAAGGCATTAAAAAGGCATTAAATTTAATTTGAAGATACCTGTAGAAAACCCTGAACAGTGCTATTTTCTGATTGGCTAACAACACCAGACGAACAACACCAGAGGAGACCAGGGTTGCCAGGTCTGCACAACAAAACCAGCCCAATTGCTCATCAAACTAACCCAATCACGGCCAAAAATATTCAAATAGCGTTCCCGGGTGTTTCCTCAATAACAATCATGTTCCAGTGGATAAAACAATCGCGTCAACCTGTGCACTACACAAACAACCCGCGGAAACAGTGCAGGCATACGGACCTGGCAACACTGGAGGAGACGCGCGAATCCTGCCGGTTCCACAGTGAGTGAGTTTTGGGCACTGCGGCATATTAAATATATTACAAATAGTTTTTCAGCGTGAGAAATACAATGTGTGGCCGGAGAGCGTGACAAAAGACCGAAATGAGTGACTGCAGGGTTCCCGCGGGTCCTTAAAAAGTCTTAAAAAGTCTTAAATTAGATTTTTAAAATTTAAGGCCATAAAAAGTCTTATAAAGTCTTATTTTTACTTATGAAAGGTCTTAAATTTTAGATGACACTTCGACTTAGACATATATAAATGTTTTACAAATTAAAACTAATTAGCGTAGTATTTTTTTTATTATCTTTGTGGATTTGCTTGGTCACGTGACAATTCGCATCACATTCGCGGCAGCATAACGTCTGTCTCCTGCACGCGAGAGAGGAGAGAAGGAGAAAGTTGGCGAATGTCATTGTCTGTTCAGTCGTAAGTTCATTCTTTATGTGCGTAGGGGTGTGCGATGTGTATTGTCTAATATGATATTGTAATAATCATTGTTTTAACGATGTATGAGGCACTGTGAGCTGACATCGCATTTGTCTCTCGTGCTTTCACTGCGTGTGCGTGATGTGTGCAGTTAAAGGTAGGCTATGTCCCCAAATTAGTTTTTGTCTTATATTTACATCATATTATGTTCTTCTTATATTAGAATATCACATCAGTGAGTGCCGTTTTCCCGTGCACAAGTGCAATGTTTATGATATACAATAGTTCAATTAAAAATAAATTAACATTGTGAGTTACTTTTTAGACACAATATTGTTTGTTTTCCCTTTATTTCGCCGACTAGAATTTCAAAATGAATCCGTAGCAGTCAGAGTCTCAATGCCACAGACAGCGATGATTTCTTGACTGAAATCCGCGTTTTGAACGAGTCATTCTAACGTTCAATGAACAATCACTTTCTTCCCCGAATGAATCAGCCGTTTGAACGAATCGGTTGAATGAATGACTCTCTCAACTCGCTTATTAAGAGTGACTTGCCACCACCTACTGGCGGTTTTAGTTTCATATTTAAAGTACCCTTTAATTAAAACGTTAAAATTAGAAATCATTTAAATATTGAATATTGAATATTTTATTTATTTATTTTTTAAACTCTCTCATAGCATGGAGTGTAAATATTAATGCCACTTCTGATGCTGCTTCTGTCACCTCTGCTCTGCAAAGATGGATTTTGATTGAATGATTTAATTTGACTGGTAACGGTGGTACTGTATAATTGTGTAATTAAGTATTACTGTATAAATAAGTATAATTACTGTATAATTTAATTTTAATAATTTGAATGTTAGTATTTGACATAAAAGGTGATGCATAACTCTAAATAGGTTTAGAAAGAATGTCCATATATAGGTGAAAATGCCCCTGGAAGTCAATTTAAGTTTGCAAATATTGCATATTAATTAATCATTTCTGTCACTGCTGTGAACTGACCACTGCATAGAATATGAAAAATATTAATATCTTCGTGAGTCAGCTGTCAACAACAGGCCTAAACCAGCCATGGCACCAGCACAAAAACACAATCAGTAAAAATCATCTAATTATTATCAACAAAACGTTGAAAATATCGAGATATATTTTTGTTAATATTGCACACCCCTAATTTATGGTATTAATTTTGATTTCTTCAGGTCTTAAAAAGGTCTTAAAAAGACTTAAATTTGACTTTAAAAAGTGTGCAGGAACCCTGGACTGTCACGCTCAATGCGTGATGCGTGACACTCGAGAGCCCTGTGACAACTCCATTAACAACGACAAACACTTCACATATTTCAATACAATTGACATTGAAGACCTAAGTTAGCTGCTAGAAGCTGCGCTGTGCCTGTGCGTACACAACACACAAAATAATTATAGAACATGATACAAACATAAAAGCAACAGCCTACTTACAGATTGTGATTCGGAGAAGGAAGCTGATCCAAATAAACTCGGTACTGAACCTCCCTCCTTCAGTATCAGCCGGCTCGCAAATTCATACTTTATAGCATTTAGGTTTGTGAAGCAATCATCTTCAAAATGACGCGAACACAGAACAAGTTCGGGCTATAATACTTCTGTGGTATAGTTATGAACTGTAGCCACTGTCTTCAAATGCTCCTCACTGGGCAGATGAAAAAAGTTTGCTTTTGCGTCGCACTTCAAAACACAGCAGCGTCTCGTCGACATGATGTTTTCCTGGTGTCTCCTAATGCAATGAGTGGGCGTATCTTATTCAAATAACTTGTACAAGTGACGTACGAAAGTGCATCGTTTGTCTATCGATTCATATCAACGACTCAGAGTCGACTCTTACTTTTGAGAGATAATAACTTTGTATACGGTGAACTTTCATATTTAAAACTTTGCAGGATGTTTTCGTTCACTTAGATCTATGTTACACACTACATGAAAGGTAATTTTCAAAATTCCATGATAGGTACCCTTTAACTGCGGGTTCTTGTGGTAATTACAGTATGTCGGGCAGTAAATCCAAATGTTTGCCTATCATCAGGGTTCGAATTACAAAGTGGCTTTCGGGGGAGCCCTATTTTGCGATCCTCCCTGACTGACTTTAACGCTTTTGGTGCATGTTCGGGCAT
>JAZAVI010001657.1:0-28247 GCA_036326025.1 Chrosomus eos
AGTTGATTGGAAAAGCTTAGCGCCGTGCTTGTTGTATCAATTATAGGGCTATTAATGGGACATTATGCATGTCACCAGGTGTAATGATGTGACAAGCTTATTATGTGTCATTTCATAAATTGCTTAATGTGCTATCACACTCATTGTCATTTATGGTTTAAGCTCACCTGATTCAAATTCAGTACATGTATATGAACAGAGGTGGCGATGAGGACCCACACTCACCTGGCACACATTCTACGAAAAGGAGGGTTGATTAGCTGAGCAGTTATTTTTAAAATAAATGCATTTTTTTTTTCAGGATTGACATTTAGCAATATTTATATTTATTTACATTTACGCACTTGGCAGATGCTATCTAAGCAACATGCATTCAAGGTTTTGCATGTTACCATGCATCCCTGGGAATTGAACCTATTACCTTGCCATTCTTATTTTATATTTGTACAGTGGTGTCCAAAGTCAGAGAACACATTGAACATCTTCAAAATATGTTTCATATTCAAAATAATTTCAAAATCATTCATTTTTAAGTTTGAAACTGTATACAACAAATAAGTGTAAAATAAATACATATATTATATCATATTATATTATATTATATTATATTATATTATATTATGATTCTGTAATTCATGTTAATTCATTTTTCATTCCTTTGGTCATGTCACGATTCTATGTGTTTAGTTATCTTTTGTGATCTTGTTTTCCCCTGTCTTGTGTGGTTTTTGGTTTAGTCCTGTTAAGTTTTCCCGCTCCTCATTTGTGTTCAGTTTGATCACCTGTGTTCTGTTAATTATTCTATTATTCCATGTGTATTTAAGCCCTGTGTTTTCCCTGAGTGTTTGTCGAGACATTTATATAATATACAAAAACAAGTTGGTGCTGGGAGAAGGGAGAGCAGAAATCGAAGAGAAGGAAGTATCATAACACGGATGAGAATAGGTCATACTGGACTTAACAGTACACTATATAAAATTGGAAAACACCCAACTGGGGAATGCATACATTGTAGCCAACAAGAAACAGTTGAGCATGTATTAATCCATTGTAGGAAATATAATAATGAGAGAAGTCACCTAATTCAATCATTGAAGAAAGTAAGACATCATGACCATACTTTATCAGGTCTATTAAGGGAAACAGATAGTAAGGTGTATGATGAGATCATTAAATTTGTGAAAGAAAGTAATTTATATAATAGAATATAGCAGTTTTTGTTTTGTTTTTTGTTAATTTGTTATGTTTTATTTTTCAGTTTGTTTATTTGTTTTGCTTGGTTTATTATGTTTCTTTATATTTTGTATAAAAGCAAATAACTTGATCCATATTCCATTCCAGTTGGTGGCGGTAATGCACCAATAAGATAGGTTGCCAACCGCCAATAAACACCAAAGAAGAAGAAGAAGAAGAAGAGTGTTTGTCGATCGTCGTCTATGTATGGTTGTGTTTCCCCTGAAGTCCTGGAGTCTGTTCTTTTGTTCCTGTTTGTTTTTTGAAGTTTTAAGTTTGTTAAATAAATCTATTATATTGAAGCTCCCGTGTCCTCGTCTTCAGCTACCTGCAGGAACCCTGACAGAACGATCGACCGTAAAAATCCAAAAAAATGGGCCGAAGGAGGAAAGACAAAGAGGTGAGCCCCTTCGAAAACCCAATCCTCTTCCAAGAGGAGCGCTCACTCGAAGAGTATGCGGGGCTCTATTTAGAGCTTTATGATGATGTGTCGTTGGAGGAAGAGGAACTAACAAGGAGTTTCTGGGGTGGACTGAAAGACCCGCTAGCCCAGATAATTCTGGTAAGGGACCTCCATCTATCCTTCCTGGAGTTCGTGGATCACACGCTGTGGTCGTGTGGATCTGAATACCACGTGGAAGATCTCCCACTCCAGCCAAATCCAAGTCCGGTATGCCCTGAGCCCGTCACCTGCCCGTCAGAGCCTGAGCCCATTGCATGCCCGCCAGAGCCTGAGCCCATCACCTGCCCGTCAGCCCCTGAGCCCATCACCTGCACGCTAGCGCCTGAGCCCATCACCTGTACGCTAACGCCAGAGCACATCGTCTGCCCGCCAGAGCCTGAGCCCATCGCATGCCCGCCAGAGCCTGAGCCCATCGCCTGTCCGCCAGTGCCTGCACACCGCATCAGCCCTGCCACCAGATCGGTCCCTGGACTTCCCCGGCTGATATCCTGTATGACTGATCCCCCGCTGATATCAGTGCGATTAGCCCAAAAGATGGCTGCCGAGGCTGAGGTTCACGTCAGCCACATCCAGCCAGAGACCGTCACCTGCCCGCCAGAGCATGAATCCAGCCCCAAGCTCCCTGATGTGCTGGCCCCGTCCAGTTCCGAGTCCCCTGATGTGCTGGCCCCGTCCAGTTCCGAGTCCCATGATGTGCTGGCCCCGTCCAGTTCCGAGTCCCATGATGCGCCAGAGCCAGAGCCCGTTGACCCAGCGCCAGAGCCCGTTGACCCAGCGCCAGAGCCCGTTGACCCAGCGCCAGAGCCCGTTGACCCAGCGCCAGAGCCCGTTGACCCAGCGCCAGAGCCAGTTGACCCAGCGCCAGTTGACCCAGACCCAGCGCCAGTTGACCCAGACCCAGAGCCCGTTGACCCAGCGCCCGTTGATGTCAAGTCTGTTTCCGTTCCTGAACCTGTCCTTCTCCCCAAGAAAATTTTGGGGGGGGGCTATACGCCTTCGCCGTGGCCGGCCAAAGATCCATGGAGGCCTGAAAAAATAACACCGCCATGGCCACCCGAAGGGTCTTCACCACCACGGCCGCCTGAAGGGTCTTCACCGCCGTGGCCACCCGAAGGGTCTTCACCGCCGTGGCCACCCGAAGAGCCTGCACCGCCATGGCCACCCGAAGGGTCTTCACCACCACGGCCGCCCGAAGGGTCTTCACCGCCGTGGCCACCCGAAGGGTCTTCACCGCCGTGGCCACCTGAAGAGCCTGCACCGCCATGGCCACCCGAAGGGTCTTCACCGCCACGGCCACCTGAAGGGTCTTCACCGCCACGGCCACCTGAAGGGTCCTCACCGCCGTGGCCACCCGAAGGGTCCTCACCGCCGTGGCCACCCGAAGGGTCCTCACCGCCGTGGCCACCCGAAGGGTCCTCACCGCCGTGGCCACCCGAAGGGTCCTCACCGCCGTGGCCACCCGAAGGGTCCTCACCGCCGTGGCCACCCGAAGGGTCCTCACCGTCGTGGCCACCCGAAGGGTCCTCACCGCCGTGGCCACCCGAAGGGTCCTCACCGCCGTGGCCACCCGAAGGGTCCTCACCGCCGTGGACACCCGAAGGGTCCTCACCGCCGTGGCCATACGAAGAGACTGCTCCGCCCTGGCCACGCCCACAGCCTACACCGTCGTGGCCACGCCCACAGCCTGCTCCGCCTTGGCCACGCCCACAGCCTGCACCGTCGTGGCCACGCCCACAGCCTGCACCGTCGTGGCCACACCCACAGCCTGCACTGTCGTGGCCACGCCCACAGCCTGCACCGTCGTGGCCACGCCCACAACCTGCACCGCCGTGGCCACGCCCACAGCCTGCTCCGCCCTGGAGGCTTCCTGGACCTGCACCATGCCCTCGTCAGCCTCCAGGGCGCCCACCCTCCCACCCCTTTGGATGTTATACGGCGCGAGGACGCGCCTTCGGGGAGGGGGGAGGTACTGTCACGATTCTATGTGTTTAGTTATCTTTTGTGATCTTGTTTTCCCCTGTCTTGTGTGGTTTTTGGTTTAGTCCTGTTAAGTTTTCCCGCTCCTCGTTTGTGTTCAGTTTGATCACCTGTGTTCTGTTAATTATTCTATTAATCCATGTGTATTTAAGCCCTGTGTTTTCCCTGAGTGTTTGTCGATCGTCGTCTATGTATGGTTGTTTCCCCTGAAGTCCTGGAGTCTGTTCTTTTGTTCCTGTTTGTTTTTTGAAGTTTTAAGTTTGTTAAATAAATCTATTATATTGAAGCTCCCGTGTCCTCGTCTTCAGCTACCTGCAGCAACCCTGACAGGTCAATTGTTAAATTGATAATATAATTTATGATTAAACATTTCTATGAAATTAGAACACTGTAAATTAAAAATCATTTTTTTAAATAAAGGGCTCAGACCTTTGGACCCAACTTTATATCTTTTATATATATATACAGTATAACTAATTATAATATTATATTTCACACATTTACAAATATGTTAAATTCAGTATAGTTGTTTTAGATTGAATTTACACATAACATATCATTTACCAGTAGATGACATTATCAAACACTGACATTGTTCTTTTGAATGCTCTAGTTTATTTTTAGTTCAGTGACACAGAGGCAAGGTTTGGTCTCAAGGTAGATTTTCATCATAGCTTACAGTGAGGTTTGCAGTCCGCTGTCGGATTTCATACCAAAATACACCATCAAAGGTATTGAAATTCTGTGATCTGTTTTCCTCCATCATCTTGGCTCAGCACATAGGACAAATAGCCAAGAATGAAATGAGCAGGAAGGTAGACAAATGATCTTTGTACTGACTTCTTACAGATGAGCCTGGAAACAAACCAAAGTCTAATAATACATTTGCCATATTTGTCATTTGTTTTAGGGAGAGATTCTAGGGCTGTTAGATTAATACTAATGTATCCAACCATACAGATCTGGCAGCTGCTATACTTTTAAATGTGTAATTCCATACACTTTTTATCATTTTGTTTTTAGCTTTACTTTTAATGTTATAGCAATATGTTTTTGCCATACTTCAGTTTCTTGTTTTCCACGTTTCTGAACACCGAATGGGTGTCATTGACGTCTAAAGTGGGCATTCATCTGTTGTGTTCATCTGTGTTCAATGCTTATCTGTCTGGCACCAGAAATTTGTGAAAATGGGAAAGAAGTTGACTTTTGAACACAACCATATGTTTTTCCTAGTACATTTTCAGTTTTTTAAAATGTTTTTTTTTCTCATTACAAGATTCATTTAATCACTTAGAAATACGAGAACCAAAGGTTAACAGCACATAAAGCATTAGTTCCAGTGGGTCCCTTAGATAAACAGACTTTATATTCATGTCAACAGCCATAACCAACGTAGAGCTACAATATACTACTTTGAAATTGTGCAACACAATTTCAAAACAGAAAATATAAACTGAAAAGGTTCTTTTAGCTATCTGCATTGACTCATCCAGGTGAACTATAGCTTGATCCTAGAAACATGGCATATTTACAGCACAAATAAAACCAAAGTGTAAAGTTACAGTTTACGAACTAGCCGATTTGAAATGTTTGACATTAGTGTGTCTTTGGTGAACTCAAGTGTTGTAAAAGAGACTGGAATGTCAGATGCAGCTCACAGGAGTGTGTGTTTCCACCACTGTGCTTTAAGATGCTCTGCAGGCTCTTGTAGCATTGCCAGCTCCTCTGAGGAGCTTTTCTTGCGCGTCTTCTGCATGCTTGTTAAGCTGGACAGTCTGAATACTGCAGCTTTCCTGTTGTCCAGCTCTGTAGAAGGGGTCTCTCAAAATTCCTGGCACGCCTGCCCATGTTTGCATGCTCTGTTGTGCTCTGATGTGCCAAATTTGCCTGCTAGCAGTAAGGGATGACAGGACGGGAGCTCTGGAGCCTGAAAAGAGAGTTGTCTTAGTATTCAGAGACCATCTCAGTTGCTCTGAGAGGAAGTAATCATGGTACTTGTTTATTATGATGTGATGTGTTTGTCGGGTTGCATTTGGTCATTTAAAAACACACACAGTGCAATTAAAAGATGGTGAAGTTCATGGCAACCAGGTTAGGCTAAACATAATAAGTTGAATAAAGTAAATTTCCATCACCTGTCATACTGTTCAAATGTTTGGGGTTAGAAAGACTAATTTAATTTTTTTAAAAAAAATAAGTCTAATCAACAGTAATATTATGACATATTATTACATTTTAAAATATTGTTTTATATTTACATTTTTTTTAGTCATTTAGCTGACGCTTTTAGCCAAAGCGACTTACAATTGCTATATTTCAGTTGTCGCACGCCTCTGGAGCAATTAGGGGTTAAGTGTCTTGCTCAGGGACACATTGGTGTCTCACAGTGGATTCGAACCCGGGTCTCTCACACCAAAGGCATGTCTCTTATCCACTGCTCCATCACCACCCCTTTGAAAATATTTGAAAATGTATTTTATTTCTGTGACGGCAAAGGTGAAGTTTCAGCATCATTACTCAGAAAGAATTTTTTTTTCATTATTATCAATGTTGAAAACAAGGATTTGCTCTTCATTGGCACACATTCATGTGAATCAAACTATGCGAAGGCAAGAGATTGGAACAGTTTTTAAAACAGAACAATCCTTCATACAACTTTTTATCAAAAATGCCAAAAGCTCAAAGTGGGCATCCCTCATTGTGGGATTTTGTAAGCTCCTCTTGGCACAAATGTAATTAATCATTTTGTGAGAGAGACAAGCTAATTTGTATTCTCTCTATTTTATTTCTTAATTTTTACATGCAGTATCCATGAGATGGAGTGATCTTAATGGGATTGACATTAAAACCAGCCCAAAGTGTATTAGCCTTGGTCCGATGCTAATCTTCACCTCTGGCACTGCAAAGGGGGCGGTTCAGAGAAAGTTCACCCGCTAAGCAGATAAAGAGTCTCTGTAATTAGATTGGGCACATCAGATTTCCACTAGGGCAGACAAAAATGTTCAAGCTGGCTCGTTCTGAATGCTTTTGACAGTTCTTTGAACTAACCCTGAAGGGAGCATCACATTATGGGGGCACTTCTGACACATTTGAGGACTCTATAGTGGAACACTATACATACTAACACATGTATGTGTTTTTAGGGCAATTCATTATTAAAAAAACTAAATTAACGTTTTTAACAAACCCCGCCCTGGCCCAGACCTGTACATAATCTTACATTTCAGTTTAGTCAAGTCACCTTTATTTCTGTCATGACACCTCTCGGAGTGTTTGGCATGTTATTGCTGCTGCAGAGCAAGTACAGGACTTCCTACTGCCAATACACACAAGACACGCTGCTGTGAGCAAGTACGACATGCAGCATACATGAATAATTTGTAGATCTATACAGGTGGAGCTGGGGAAGCTGGAGGGTTTCTGAAAGCACGCTGCAAATGCTGACCAACCCCTTATTTCCATCAACTGCGGAACGTCTGCGGATCAGCTCCGCTGCGCGTCGGCTCCGTGCTCCGCCGTCCTTCAATACCGGCCAGGCAATGACTTACTGTGTGATGAAACCTATAAAAATGCAGTTAAAATCCAATTCAAATTCAGTTCAGTAAACAAGAAGTTAATATTGTGTTACATTTTAGACACAATAATGTCAATATTGTCTGTTTTTGCTCATTTTTTGCAAGGAAAATTGTTTCAAACAAATCCACAAGAGAACTGTTGTGCCTCTTCGAGCAAAACACAGTGGTGTTTCATTCCAATCACCCACAATCCTTTGCACACATTCCACAAAATAATTAATTAACACAACAATTTTCAACATTGATAACATTAAGAAATGTATGGAGCGCCGCACATGACATGCAGGAAAAATAATATAAAACCGTGTGCACAATATAATTAGTTCCCTCGATTAAAATGGCCACGTTGTGCTAAGTGGTCCCCTTGTTTTGATTTGACTTAAACGTGGTCACGATTTAGTAAAACAAGGAAACTAATTATTATATTGTGCGCACAATTTAGTAAAACAGGGAACGAATTATTATATTATACGCACGATTTAGTAAACGAAGGAAAGACATTTTTATATCATGTACACGATCGAGTAAATCAGGAGAATGAATCACTATATCGAGAACACAATTTAGTTAATCGAGGGAAAAAATTATTATATTGTGCGCACGATTTTGGTGGTGCTGGTGATCGTAAGAGACATCTTCCCGAAAAAAGAAAGAAAGAAAAAGAAAACATCTTTAAGACTCCAAACTTTTGAACAGTAGTGCATATTTTTGACCTGACTTATGTTAAATGTACCTGACACTACCTGCATGTATGTGTAAATCGTTTGTAAAATGCAGTAAATGTAAACAAACTTTTTTTGGTAACACTTTACAATAAGGTTATTTAGTTAACATTAGTTAACTACATTACTTAACAATAATGATGAACTGCACTTATACAGCATTTGTTAATCTTTGTTAATGTTAATTTCAACATTTACTAATACTTTATTAAAATCTTGTTAATGCACTGTGAACTAACATGAACAAACAATCAACAGCTTTATTATTATTAACTAATGTAAACAAAGATTAACAAAAACAGAAACAAATGTATTGCTCATGCTTAATTCATGTTAGTTAAAACATTAACTAATGAACCTTATTGTAAAGTGTTACCCATTTTTTTTCATGTGAGTATGAACTGGTCAATTTAAAATGCATTTTTAAGATGGCTGTTCTGTAATTGACCTTTTAGTTTGTCCTTGGCTGTGATCTAATGCTTCCACATGATGAAATCTGTCTGCACCGGCTGCTACAAGAACATGATCATAATAAATAATAAACAAAGTACTGTACTGTGCTGAAGCACAAACTATGCCAGTCTGCTCTTGTAAGACTTTTCTTCTGTATGAGACTTTTTTCTTGTAGTGTGAGTCTGGAAGAATGGGAATATCTTTGACCTGGAATAGGCAAAGTGCAAGACACAGATTATTGTTCCCAGAGTTGTTTTTCAATGTGTCTTCTTCTATAGCCGTCCACTTGGCTGGTAGCATCAGCCCAGTGTTTCTTTGTGTACATTGCTCTGGTCAGGATGCCGGCTCTCAGGGCCCTGCTGGTGCCTCTGGCTAACACAGGTCACACACTCATCGGTGCAAAGAGGATCATGACATTTCAGTGAAGCAGAAATCTCTAGCTGAATCTGAGGCCGGCTGTGTCACAGATCAAAAAGCTTCAGTGCACGTGTGTTTCCATGTTGGGAAAAGTGAGAGTGTACATATAACATATGTATGATGCATGTACATTGAGTGTCTTTATGCGCAGAAAGAAATGCTGATAACTAAAACATTTCCTTGCCAAAAAAACCTGAAAACAAAAACATAAATAAACATAAATCATTGATTGCAGTATGTCTGTTTTTTTTATGGAAGCATGTTAAAATACGAAAAAGGTCATTGGGAGCCAAAGTTTAAAATAAGAGAAAAAAAAAGGCAAAATGTGGGATATAAAGATACATTGTAAGACATAAAATTACAGTTGTGTGTCACGTTTCAGTGTGTTTAGTTCTGTTTTGTGATCTTGTTTTCCCCTGTCTTGTGTGATTTTTGGTTTAGTCCTGTTAGTTTTCCCGCTCCTCGTTTGTGTTCAATTCTCTGCACCTGTTTTCAGTTAATTATCTCGTTTGGTTCAGTTCATTTAAGCCCTGTGTTTTCCCTCAGTGTTTGTCGATCGGCGTCAATGTATGGTTGTATGTTAACCCTGAAGTCCTGGAGTTCTGTTCTTTTGTTCTCGTTTGTTTTTGGATGTTTTGAAGTTTGTTTAATAAATCTATTATATTGAAGCCCTTGTCCTCGTCTTCAGCTACCTGCAGCAACCCTGACAGAACGATCGACCTTAAACCTTTTAGGAGCTGAAGGATGAGCCTGCGGTATGTGGGAACCCGGATGGCAAGGTTTACGGGGACCCGTGGAGGTCGTAGTAGAGAAGGTGATCGAGTTCTGGTGGTCCTGAGTCCAGTATGTCCTGAGCCTTATGACGACCTTCCTGAGCTGCTTCCCCCGGAGACCGTCCAGCCAGAGCCCGTCGCCTGCCCGCCAGAGCCTGAGCCCATTGCATGCCCGCCAGAGCCTGACCCTTTTGATGACCTTCCTGAGCTTCTTCCGCCAGAGACCGTCCAGCCAGAGACCGTCCAGCCAGAGACCGTCCAGCCAGAGACCGTCCAGCCAGAGACCGTCCAGCCAGAGACCGTCCAGCCAGAGACCGTCCAGCCAGAGACCGTCCAGCCAGAGACCGTCGCCTGCCCGCCAGAGCATGAATTCAGCCCCAAGCTCCCTGATGTGCTGGCCCCGTCCAGTTCCGAGACCCCTGATGTGCTGGCCCCGCCCAGTTCCGAATCCCATGATGTGCCAGAGCCCGTTGACCCAGCGCCAGAGCCCGTTGACCCAGCGCCAGAGCCCGTTGACCCAGCGCCAGAGCCCGTTGACCCAGCGCCAGAGCCCGTTGACCCAGCGCCAGAGCCCGTTGACCCAGCGCCAGAGCCCGTTGACCCAGCGCCAGAGCCCGTTGACCCAGCGCCAGAGCCCGTTGACCCAGCGCCAGAGCCCGTTGACCCAGCGCCAGAGCCCGTTGACCCAGCGCCAGAGCCCGTTGACCCAGCGCCAGAGCCCGTTGACCCAGCGCCAGAGCCCGTTGACCCAGCGCCAGAGCCCGTTGACCCAGACCCCGTTGACCCAGCGCCCGTTGATGTCAAGTCTGTTTCCGTTCCTGAACCTGTCCTTCTCCCCAAGAAAATTTTGGGGGGGGGCTATACGCCTTCGCCGTGGCCGGCCAAAGATCCACGGAGGCCCGGAAAAATGTCACCGCCGTGGCCACCTGAAGGGTCCTCACCAGCACGGCCACCTGAAGGGTCTTCACCGCCGTGGCCACCTGAAGGGTCTTCACCGCCGTGGCCACCTGAAGGGTCTTCACCGCCGTGGCCACCTGAAGGGTCTTCACCGCCGTGGCCACCTGAAGGGTCTTCACCGCCGTGGCCACCTGAAGGGTCTTCACCGCCGTGGCCACCCGAAGGGTCTTCACCACCACGGCCGCCTGAAGGGTCTTCACCGCCGTGGCCACCCGAAGGGTCTTCACCGCCGTGGCCACCCGAAGGGTCCTCACCGCCATGGCCACCCGAAAGGTCCTCACCGCCATGGCCACCCGAAGGGTCCTCACCGCCATGGCCACCCGAAGGGTCTACACCACCGTGGCCACCTGAAGAGTTCTCACCGCCCTCGACGCCCGAGGGTCCCACAGCTCCGCCCTGGACGCCCGAGGGTCCCACAGCTCCGCCCTGGACGCCCGAGGGTCCCACAGCTCCGCCCTGGACGCCCGAGGGTCCCACAGCTCCGCCCTGGACGCCCGAGGGTCCCACAGCTCCGCCCTGGACGCCCGAGGGTCCCACAGCTCCACCCTGGACGCCTGAGTTCTGTTCTTTTGTTCTCGTTTGTTTTGGGATGTTTTGAAGTTTGTTTAATAAATCTATTATATTGAAGCCCTTGTCCTCGTCTTCAGCTACCTGCAGCAACCCTGACATTGTGTGAGTGAGTCACTATAAATAAAATGCCAGTTGCAAAATATAAATCCAAATTGTTAGATATAAAATCCCAAGTGTGAGAAATAAAATTAATATAATGTAAAATAGTGATAAGTTATGTTGCATTGACCTTTAATTATAAAACAGTTACTATTCTGAGATATAGAGTAAGAAATAAATCCAAAATTTCCCTTTTTACAGTCCATGGGTTATTCTCTGAAAAAATCTTAGTAATTGAAATAAAGCTGAAATCTAGAAATGTTCCTTGGCAACTAACTAAGTTGAAATTGTAAACTACTAACATTTCAATAAATAAATAGGATATAAACAATGCTAAAAATAACATTAAACAATTATAAGCCAGCTGAACTCCAGGGTTTGAGTGTATAAAGAAGACTGGGTAATATATTTGCCTATCAGCTTTTACTTAAACAATTTATGACCTTTCATAGATAGAAGAACACAGTTTAAGGCGTTTACATGACCTTGTTGTCAGTGTTATTAAACATATTTGAGTTAAATGGGGCATTAAGCACACTCCGTGTTTGTTTGTATAATAATATACTGTAGTATTGTGGTGAGCTGTGGGTCCATTATCTCTGTGTCAAGGTCAGTTCCAGCAGAGATGTATTATGACACACTTAGAGAGACTCAATGAGCAGAACAACAGGTTGGTCATTAAAATTGACGGTGGGTGACTCTCAGGCAGGGCATGTAGAATCTGCAAATAAACACATGGACTGCAAAAGCATACATTCACAAATATAACAATAACATTGCAATGAAGCGACAGCACTAGGTGGTACTGATAAACAGGGATTTATTTACAATAGGCTAAAAGGGGCATGATGGGAACTTGACTGCCCAAGCAGATGACACAGTAGTTTGTATCAGTTTAAAGGGGCTACATTATGTAAGAATTTGCATGTATTAATAGCTTTTTTTGCCAATTCGTAAACAGCTTGTAACAAAAGTTAAAAAACAAGACCTTTCCTAGGTTGTCTATGAAAGCCTGTAGTCTGATATTTATGTGAGGAACTCGTTTTTGCCGGGAAAATCAAAAGGATGTGACTTTTATGCACACTCCCGCGAGCCTCCCGTTCAATGACACATGACACGAAAGTTTATGTTCAGGATAATTCCAAATGAGCCGTTCTGTACTGTAATGTCAATGAGTCATGCAAAGAAAAGGAATTAATAAACACATCTATCTATGTAGTTTGTGTTATCTAACAGTGTCATTTTAATTACCTCATCTGCGCAAACATATCCGCATCACTATCATCAAATGTTTTAACTACTCTTTTCTCACAGCTATTTTTTATGTCTTTATTTTGTTATTGAGAGGAAAGCACAAGCACATATTTACATATTCATCTAAATGTTGCTCTTAGTAGGGTGTATGACATCTAGATGTTCGTTAACAGTATATCGCTTTAAAGGTATTTCTTCTTTTTACTTCTAAGCAAAGAAAGAAAAGGAACTTCTCCATAAGTATATCGGCTTTAAATTATATTTAGTCTCTTGTACGTTGCATGTCCAAAAGTGCGAGCATGTGCAATAATTTGCTGGCTGCAGTTCACTTAACGGCCACTGGTGTCACTAATAACAAGGGTTTCTGAATTCTACAGCAGTCAGAAAATATCATTCAGGACTAGGACCATGTTGACTAAGCTTCTTTATGGCTGCTAAATTGCTGTTTGTTATTTTTTAATAAGAAATTAATTGTGCATTTTATATGATAAAAATATTAATAAAAATGAATAGTATACAGTTCTTTGGATTTTTCTTTGTATACTGTTTTTTTTTTCAACGGTGTGTTGAGTTTTTCAGAACTTGTTAAAAATGTATCTAATTTAATACATTTAAAAATATTAATATATTTATTAATATTATTTTAACTTAATTAGCCCAACAATATTCAATATATTAATGTATAATATTCTAGTATATTCAGTTCCCTATCAAGGGAACTCCTGCTGCATAGTTACGCTGTGGGAACACCCTAGTGTGATTGCGTCTTGAATCACGTGTATAATCAGTCCAATGAAAGAGCGAGACGTCATAGAACAGGAAGCTATAAAGTGCACCCCTGAAAGCAGATCGCGTCAGCTTCTGTGCCTTCAGCAAGCGCTCACTGTTTCAGTCCTTGTCTATTTATTGTTGTCTGTCAAGTTCACAATATATATATATATATATATATATATATATATATATATATATATATATATATATATATATATATATATATATATATATATATATATATATATATATATATATATATATCATCAGGAGCAAGCAAGATTTTAAGCGTTGTTTTGTTCCCTGCCCACGGTTCATCACGGGTGGGGACACACATCAGCTTTGTGTTGCTTGTTTGGGAGTGGAGCATGCCCAATCAGTTCTTGAGGGAGCTGACTGTGAGAATTGCAAGAGAACGTCCGTGCGGACGCTCCGCTCCCGCCGGGCGTTCTTCGGGGAGGATGGTTCGGTTTGCGCTCCCCGAGGTGAGGGTCCCGCTGCTGCCGAGGCACAGCTGCGGCATGCATCTTGGGGTTCGCAGATGGATCTAACAGGGGGGTTTGAGATAGCCCCGCCCTATCTCAGCCCTTACCTGCTGGATCCAGTGCCTCTGTCCAGGGAGGAGCACCCTCCTTTATTTCTCCTCCTTGGGTAGAGGCACCAATGCTGCAGCCATCCAGTTCCGAGTATTGTTACAGGGGAACGTCTTCGCCAGCTCATACCTCTGGTGATGAGGAGGTTATGGAGGTTTTATCTCGTGCTGTAGCTAAATTAAATATTGACTGGCCAGCCGATGATTCTGAAGGAAGCGTTGTTAAAAATAGTTTTTCTAGATGAAGAGTTTACCACACTGAGGTGTCGAGATCGTAGAATAAACCAGCATCATTCAGAGTTTTTAACACGCAAACATCCAACTACAGTAAGGTTATAGGTATTTCTGATTATGGTTATTCGACGGTGCCTCGATGGAAGAGACGTTTGCGAGCTATCTCTCCCCCGAGTCAGCATCATCATTAAAAGCCCGACGTTACCCACCAAGCCTTTAAAATCTACTTCCACGCTGGTGGGTAAAGCATATTCGGCAGCAGTTCAGGTTGCGTCATGCCTTCACACTATGTCTATACTGCAGGCATACAAGGCTGAACTGCTGAAGAACATTGATGAACGTGAGGAAGTCAGCGCAGACGCAATTCGAGAATTGCGTTGCACAACAGACATGTCTCTCCGGGCCACCAAGGAGACGGCCAAATCAGTGGGCCAGTCTATGGCAGCCCTGGTGGCCACGGAGTGTCATCTTTAGTTAAATCTGTCTGATATAAAAGATAAGGATAGGTATGTTCTTCTGGACGCCCCGCTTTCACCTTCAAGTCTGTTCGGCGAGACTATAAATTGTGTCGTTGATAGGTTTCAAGAAACAAAAAAGCAAGAAGCAGCGTTCCAGAGGTTTCTTCCTTGAAGTTTCGATGTCCCCGAGAAAATAAAATAAAATGGGTGGAAAATAAATATTAAATCTGAGCAGTCTCATCCGGCTACAAGCTCCTCACAGAGTACAAGCAAAAACAGAGCGTCACCATTTGGGCTCCTCCACAAACGGGGGAACCTGGGTGACGGTCGCAGTCCAGGCCAGGCCAATTAGGCGTAGGCAAGATCTATCATCTCTAAGAAGGCTTGGGCTAAGAAAAAGTCCTGACACCAATGGTGTCAGACTTCTGATGGTGGTCCCCTCCAGGGAGGGATGGTTTCGATAAATTGTTCCACCATGGCACCCTCTGGGGAGCGATTCTCTGAGGAGAGTCGCAGCGCTGCCACATCGGTTGTTCCCTGCCGGTTCGCCGCTTCAGGGCACAGAGGTGTCAGCGTCCCCATACGATCCTCAGAGGAGGGTTGTAGAACTGTCAGTTTGGTTGTTCCCAAATCCAGAGGCCAGTCTCGAGAGATTGGTACCCTTAGTAGAATTTCTGGCAGCGTGGAAACTACTGCCAAATGTTTCTCAGTGGGTCCTGCATATAATAGAAAATGGTTACAGAATTCAGTTCGGTTCTCATCCGCCCAGATTTTAAGGGGTCCTTCCCACAGTGGTGGACCCAGAGGATTTGGGATTTGGTCATTGTACTTGAGGGTCTGTCCTTGGCTCCCTTCGAGCCAATTGAAGAGGTTTCAGAAAAGTTCATTACACTAAAAACTTTGTTTATTCTTGCTATTTCTTCTATCAAGAGAATTGGAGATTTGCATGCCCTCTCGGTTGCTCCTTCATGTCTGGAATTTGCACCTGGTATGGTGAAAGCATTTCTACATCCTAGACCTGGTTACATTCCTAAGGTCCTTACTAATGTTGCAGGCCCAATTGTGTTGCAGTCCTTTTGCCCTCCACCTTTTAATACCCCAGATCAGGAAAGACTCAATCTGTTATGTCCTGTTAGGGCTTTGGATGCCTACGTTTACAGAGCTGCCCTGTGGCGTAGATCAGAGCAGTTATTTGTCTGCTTCGGTTCAACTAAGAAAGGTTGCCCCGCATCAAAACAGATTATGAGCAAGTGGGTAGTTGAGGCTATCTCATTTGCTTATGAAACAGTCGGACAGCCTTCACCTTTGGCTGTCCGTGTCCATTCTACGAGGAGTATGGCTGCCTCTACGGCTTTAATTTTGGGAGTTTCCCTTCATGACGTTTGTGATGCGACAGGCTGGTCCTCGCCATATACATTTGTCAAGTTCTATGACTTAGACCTCTCCACTCCTGGGGCTAGGTTGCTTGCTTCTTGGTGTGCGCAAGGACTGGGCACTTGTCATTATGGCGTAGTGGGTATGGGGTTCCCACAGCGTAACTACGCAGCGGGAGTTCCCTTGATAGGGAACATCTCGGGTTACATATGTAACCTTAGTTCCCCTGAGAGGGAACGAAATGCTGCGTTCGCCTGCCATACTTCCTGCATGCCCTGATCGACTTGCTTCAGGCTTATCTGAAGCTGACGCAATCTTCTTTCAGGGGTGCTTTATAGCTTCCTGGTCTATTACGTCACCTGCCTATGATGTCTCGCTCTTCCATTGGACTGACGTACGTGCTTCGCGACGCAATCACACAGGGGTGTTCCCACAGCGTAACTACGCGGCATTTCGTTCCCTCTCAGGGAACTAAGGTTACATACGTAACCCGGGACGTTATATTTTAATAATCACAGAACAAAAACAAAAAAACAGCATGGTTTGTTCATGGTCTAAATAAACTATTCATGTTGGCATCTGGTTAATTTGGCAGATTTACCAAGGATCAGATAAATTTGCACCAAAATAACATTGCTCTTCAGCAAGCGCTCTGTGTCAAACTGTCTGTCCTATTTGGTGTTGTTTGTGTCATAAGAACTTCAAATAAAGGTCTGCATTGCAATATAGAATCTAGTGGCTCAGATCTCACGTTTGCCGAGGCAGCGCATAGATTATGGGTCTCTGCTATAAAGATTATGTGTCTGGGATCTTGCGTTTACCGAGGCAGCGCATAGATTGAAGGTCTGCATTGCAATACAGAATGTTGTGGCTCGGATCTCACGTTTGCCAAGGCAGCAAGTTTATTACGGGTCTACTCTGCAATACAGATTCTGTGGCTGGTGTCTCGCATTGCCGAGGCAGCGTGTAGATTAAAGATCTGCATTGCAGTACAGAATCTATAGTGGCTCGAATCTCGCGTTTGCCAAGGGGATTAGGGGTCTGCTCTGCAATAAAGAATTCTGTGTGGGTGCGAGGCATGCACAGTCAGCTTCTGGCTGTGTTCATTGAGAAATATATAGACGCGCACAGCAGTGCATTTTCAGGTATTTTAGCCTTGTGCCCGTTGACTTTCTTCTCGAGAGATCAAAGCCAAATGTATTGCGAACGACTCGAATCTCACGTTTGCCAAGGCAGCGCGTAAATTAAGGGTCTGCCATAAAAGGGACACACGCGATCTGTGAAATACACTGCAGTTCCAAATTATTATGCAAATTGCAATTAAGTGTCATAAACATTAAATATTTTGTTTTTCAATCAAACTCATGGATGGTATTTTGTCTCCGGGCTCTTTGGATCACTGAAATCAATCTCAGACACCTGTGATAATTAGTTTTGCCAGGTGAGCCCAATTAAAGGAAAACTACTTAAGAAGGATGTTCCACGTTATTAAGCAGGCCACAGATTTCAAGCACTGTGGGAAAGAAAAGGGATCTCTCTGCTGTGGAAAAGTGTCAAATAGTGAAATGCAAGGTATGAAAAGATATTTCATGAAAACTTAAGCGTGATCATCGTACTGTGAAAAGATTTGTGGCTGATTCAGAGCACAGACAGGTTCGTGCAGATAAAGGCATAACAAGGAAGGTTACTGCCAGACAAATTCATCGGATTAAAAGAGCAGCTGCTAAAATGCCATTACAAAGCAGCAAACAGAAATTTAAAGCTGAGTCCCTCCGCCACGCCTTCCATTGCCTGGGAGCACTTGCTTCCAGATCAGATGTCAAAACACATCTGTTTACGTGTGTATTTAATGAATGAGCACTGTGCCACTGTTCGTCCGACTGTTTGTACTGTATTTTACTTTCTTCTTTATTCTAAACTGTTTTAATTAATCTCATTTCTTTTGATTATATTAATTTATTTTATGAAAAGTACTTTAATTACCATTGTGTATGAAATGTGCTATATAAATTGCCTTGCCTTGACGTCATGACGCAACACCAATCAGGATTGGATTAGTTTCATTCATACTTCAGATGTGTTACGCTAAGGGCGTTCCCCAAAGTGTCGTATCGACGCAGTGTCTCGTTCCCTTCTCAGGGAACAAGGTTTACAGTCGTAACCCGAGACGATTTGCACCAACAGCTATTTTGTGGTTATAGTAATAAGGAAGATCTTGTTTCATGTCCTTGAAGGTCGTTTTTTTATATTATGTATACTGGATTATATATTTATTTTATCTACATTTGCATTCCTTTCACTCACAATATCAGATATGTGATATTTGTTGTGTTATATTTGTAATTTGCATTTATAATGTCTGATTTATAACTGAACATCAAGAAACATAGTATTAAATATTCAGTTTTTTTGTCCTTCACATGCCTTCCTTTACACCTGACATTTGTCTTGTATACACTTCTACAGATTAGCCATCAATAACAGGGAAATTAGTCTTCACAGTCCCTTAAATGCCCTATCAGCAAGATTAGGACTGATGAGCCATGAAAGGTGTTTTCTGCTTTACAGCCCTTGAACATTTTGAGGTCTGAAGAGCAGGGTCAGGAAGCCAGCGGGGGAGTGAAAGGCCTCATATTAAAGAAATCAAGCAGGTTGAGGATGGAGGAAGCCAGGAGGATGTGTTCTTGAAAAGCTGAAAACATGCTCTCCAGTGTGCAAATTATACAGTTATTTTCTCAAGGAAATGAGGGTCAACGTTGTATCCAAAAACAAAAATTCTGTCAGTATTCACTCAGCCTCATGTCGTTCCAAACCCTTCTGACTTTTTTTTTTTTTTTACATTGAACACAAAATAAAATGTTTAATCATTAAACAGTTAGTTACCTTTTTTTTCTCACCATGCAATGATTTGCTTTATGGAAGAACGAAAATCATTCAGGTTTATAATTTTCATTTTGTGGGTGAATATTTCTTTAATTGTGTGATTTGTAAATGCATAAAACAATTTTTGAATTGGTCTTGATCAGCAAGCTATAGAAACCTAAATTGCATTGGATATGTAAACAGTACGTATAATTCAACTGAATTTAAATTGGTTAAATTAGTTTAAATGTCTGGTAAGTGTATCAGGGCTCATTCATATTTTTGATGTTAGATAAAATTGTTGATTATAAATAGGTTGGTGATGATCAATGAAAAATATACCCAAGACAATTTTCATCCATAGTAAATTACGAAAAGTGGGGGCCAGAGAAATGACACATGCGACAATAGAAAAAAGGCTGTGAAGGATAGAGTAATTTTTGTCATAACTAATAGAAGTAATAGGGTGTTCAAGAGGAGTTTTCACCTCTCAGATTGAAATAATTCTCTGTCACTGATATAAAACGTCCTACAGTAATACATGGCCAACTCTTAAGGGCTTGCAGAGATAGTTATTACAATTTATGCAAATTTATGATTTAAGTCATGAATACTGATTTCATTTGTTTAATAAATGGCAGTTTCATTTAGGAGTGCATATTGCCAATAGAGAGAACAGTCTGATAAGACTTGAACAGATCAATAAATTGTTATATCTGTGCAACATAACCACAGAAAAAAAAGGTCTTGCCAGGACTCAATGAAGAAGAGATTCCATTTAATCTCAATCTGACCTTCTTGTAAAAATAAAGGATGAATAAAAATAAAATAAAATATAACATTGTAGTAGCCCTCTAAATTGATTTGGGACACTTTAGCCACACTTGTCTGAATGTAATTGCATTTGATAAGAAAATACCAAGCCAAATGGCATCTGAAATAAGTTTTATATACATAAATTTTTTTCAGTTCCCTTTATCGAAAAAGGGAACTTCGAGATGCGTCGAACGACACGGTGGGAACGCCTCTTGCGTGATTGCGTCTGAAGCATCTATGCCAACTAGTCCAATGGAATGAGAGAATGAGCGTCACGGGCGGGTGACGTCATGAACCAGGAAAGGATAAGAGCACTTCCGCTGCTCGCCGGCATTTAGCTTCTGTTGCCTCAGCAAGCGATCTGTGTCAAACTGTCTCTGTCTATTTATTGTTGTCTGTTACAATATTGTCGGAAACGTTATGGCGAAACAAATGTACAAACAGTGTGTTCCTCCCTGCCCGCGTTTATTTAAACGGGTGGGGACACACACAGCTTTGTGTCATTTTGTTTGAGAGTAAGAGCATGCTGAGTGCTAACATTGTGAAAGTGAAACTACCAGATTTGCATGCTCTGCTCTCGCCTGTCACTATGATAGTGGCAGGCTCGCGATTCTCACGGGATGCAGGACCCGCGTTTGCCGAGGCGGCGCGGAGAATGCATTCCTGGGGATCGCAAAAGGATCTTTTGGAGGGGTGGGAGAACGGTCCGAGGGCCTTTTCTTCTTCCTTGCCCGGAAGATCCAGCTCTATCTCCCCGGTGTTGGAAGCACGCTCTGCGGTTTCTTCCGCTCAGGGAGAGAGAGCCCTTTTTCCTTAATATTCTTCCTCCGAGGAGGTTTGTGTTTGAGAATGTTGAAAGTGAAAGCAAGCACACACACTGTTGAATTAGATTCGCCATCTATTTTTCCAGTATATGATGAACTGGTGGAGGTTTTGTCCCGTGCTGTTAATAAATTAAATATTTAATGGCCAGCTGAGAAAAAGGAACGCTCGTCCTAAGAAACTTGACGAGCGTTTTCTTATTTCTATCACATTATCTCCACCACGAGGCTTCCATTTTTTCCCTGATTTACACACTGAATATTTAAATTATGGAATAAACCGTATTTATCACGACTTTCAGCCCTCGTGTTAAATGTTTATTCAAGATTAGAGGGTTGAAAGATTACGGTTATGATATGATGCCCCAGGCTGAACAGAAATAAAAATAGGAAAATGCTATTTTTTCACCTGGTCCAGTATCATCATTTAAGCCTCTGCTTTGCTCATAAGCCTATACTAAAGAATCTCGCGTTTGCCGAGGCAGCGTGTAGGTTTAATGTTGTAATCAGAATCTAGCTCGGATCTCGCGTTTGCCGAGGCACCGCTTAGATTTCGAGTGTATTTTGCAAAAATAAGATTCTGTGGCTGGGATCTCGCGTTTGCCGAGGCAGCGCGTAGGTTTAAGCAGAACTACTGGTTTTATGGGTAAAGCTTATACGGCAGCAGGTCAGCTGGAGAATGTTTATAGAAATCTATATTATAATGCTCCAGGCTTATCAGGCCGATCTGCTGGGGTTCTGGATATAGCGAAATTTGAGCCTTCGGGTCTCTTCGGCGACGCATTCCATGCGGTCGTTGTTAGGTGATACAAGATATATATATATATATATAAAAATATATATATAATAAGGTTTCTCCCTCGCTGTGTCCAGCCCCCCTGGGGCTGCTGGGCGTGAGCAGCCCCAGCCGTCGAGTTCATCATATTATGTGCACAGAAAGAGAGTGCTGTGTCTCGTGTTCCTCCATGTAGATACTGGAGACAGACGCAACCCTCTCAACCGAAGTCGTCTAAGCCTAAGCCGGATCTGAGGACCGTTCTTCAGGCGAAGAAAATTTCGGTTCAAGGGTCTTGACGTTTAGGCGTCAGGCCTGTGAGGACAGCCCCGACCGAAGTAGAGTGGTGTACACCTCATTTCACTGTGCCCGTTCCATTTCGGGGTCCTCACGAGACCCTCCTGCCAACCCTGCCACCTCCGGTGCTTCAGGGCGCAGCGGTCTCCAGCGAGTCGCTGATGCTATGCTGCGGTACAGCATTGGTTTCGCGCCCTCTGAGGGGGGCTTTTGAGTAGTCAGGTCAGGTAGTTCCTGCCATTATGTTTCAGGCTCCAGATTTGGCTCCCTCAGTAACACCAGAGACCAGCCTCGAGGGGCTGGTTCCCTTAGTAAATTTTCTGGCAGCGTGGATGCTTTTGCCGAATATTTCTCATTGGGTCCTGCAGTTTGTAGAGAAGGGATACAGAATCCAGTTTGGCTCTCGTCCTCCTCATTACAGCGGGGTGCTGCCCACAGTGGTGCATCCCGAGCAGGCTCTGGTAATGGGACAAGAAGTAAAGGCCCTGTTAGCAAAGAAGCTATAGAACAGGTGTACTCACCCGTCAGAGAGTCGGGTTTTTACAGCCATTATTTCATTGTTCCAAAAAAGGATGGAGGGTTGCGTCCCTTTTAGATCTTCGCCTGTTTATTCGGTCAGTTCAGAAACTAAAGTTCAAGTTTGCTGACCCTCAAACAGATCGTGACCCAAATCAGATCCGAGGACTGGTTCGTCACGATAGATCTAAAGGATGCATACTTCCATATCTCCATCCTCCCTCAGCACAGGAAGTTCCTGAGGTTTTCTTTCAGGGGCAAAGAATACCATATATCGGGTTCTTCCTTTCGGCCTAGCTTTGTCACCCCGCACGTTCACGAAATGCATGGATGCAGCTTTAGCCCCTCTCAGGCTTCAGGGCATACGCATTCTGAATTATATCGACTGGCTGATTCTAGCGGAATCAGAGCAGTTGGCGGTTCGGCACTGAGGTGTCGTTCTCGCTCATATAGAGATGTTGGGGTTGAGGCTCAATGCCAAGAAGAGTGTACTTTCTCCAGTACAGAGAACCACTTTCCTTGGTGTGGTATGGGATTTATTATCCTAACAGCCACAGAAGAGCTGAGGCTAGGCCAGTCACGCACTGTAAAACAGTTCGAGAGACTGTTGGGTCTACTGGCAGCAGCGTCCAACGGAATTCCTTTTGGCATGCTGTACATGAGACCTTTACAGTGCTGGCTCAGGACCAGAAGGTTCTCCCCGAGGGGAAACCCACTTTGCATATCAAGGCACGCGGCGATGCTTTCGTGCCTTAGTTATATGTAAATTCTGGTTCTTAACCCAGGGTCCGGTGTTGGGAGCTCTTTGCCATCGAGTAGTGATCTCGACAGATGCTTCTCTCACCGGCTGGGGAGCGGTAATGGAAGGCCGCTCGGTTCAGGGTCTGTGGAAAAGCCATCATCTTTCTTGGCACATAAATTGCCTGGAGATGATGGCCGTCTTCAATGCGTTGAGACATTTCCTTCCGGACCTAAGAGGCCATCATGTGCTCGTTCGAACAGACAACACACCAGTGGTCTCTTATCTGAACCGCCAGGGGGGTCTGCGCTCGCGTCCGCTTTGCAAACTGGCGCACCAGATCCTCCTGTGGTCTCTGGGGAAGGTACTCTCTCTGAGGGCAGTGTATATTCCTGGGGACCAGAATATAGGAGCAGACATCCTGTCGAGGCAGGAGCTGAGGCCAGGGGATTGGAGACTCCACCCCGAGGCGGTGGAGAAAATCTGGGAGGCATATGGTCAGGCAGAGGTGGATCTGTTCGCGTCTCAGAACACGACGCACTGTCCTCTCTGGTATTCTCTGACGCACCCAGCCCCCCTGGGGCTGGACGCCATGGTGCAGACGTGGCCGAGGCTACGTCTGTACGCCTTTCCCCCTGTTGCTCTGCTCCCAGGAGTTCTGGAGAGGGTCCGTCGGTATGGAATAAGCCTACTGCTAGTAGCACCACGCTGGCCAAGTCGGATCTGGTTTGCGGACCTGATCCTTCTGCTAGACGGGCCTCCATTGGAGATCCCTTTGAGGAGGGACCTTCTGTCTCAGGCCGGGGGCACAATATTTCACCCTCGACCAGACATGTGGAATCTTTGGGTTTGGCCTCTGAGGGGGCCCAACTTATAGATAGTGGTCTTTCAGCTGAGGCTGTTGAGACCATCCTAAGCTCCAGAGCTCCAGCTACGAGGAAACTGTATGCGCTTAAATGGACAGTTTTCTCCTTATGGTGTCACCGACATCAGTGGGATCCGGTTAATTGTTCTGTCAACACAGTAATCGAGTTCCTGCAGGAGCGCTTTGTGTCAGGTCTATGTCCTTCCACACTAAAAGTTTACGTGGCAGCCATTGCGGCTTACCATACCATGGTGGGAGGTATATCTTTGGGTCGAGACCCCCTGATTACACGTTTCCTTCGTGGCACTTTGAGGCTGAGGCCTGCAATTCGCACTAAGGTGCCAGCTTGGGATTTGACTGTAGTTCTAGTAGGCCTGTCTAGGGCTCCATTCGAGCCCTTAGATTCGGTCTCAGAAAAGTTCCTTACTTTCAAGACTTCTTTCTGCTAGCTATTTCGTCCCTAAAGAGAGTTGGTGACCTTCAGGCTCTTTCGGTCTCCCCCACCTGCCTTGAATTTGCACCGGGGATGGTCAAGGCGTTCCTATATCCAAAACAGGGATACGTCCCTAAGGTTCCAACCTTGACTCCGAGGCCTATTGTGCTGCAGGCTTTCTGTCCTCCTTTTGCAACTGCGGACCAGGAAAGACTGCACCTCTTGTGTCCAGTGCGAGCATTGGACACGTATGTACGTCGGACATCCTCAATCAGGAAGTCCGACCAATTACTGATTTGCTTTGGATCACCTAAGAAAGGTCTTCCTGCTTCCAAACAGACAGTCAGTAAGTGGATAGTCGAGGCTATTTCACTGGCATACGAGTACTCGGGCCAGCCTTGTCCTTTGGTGGTCCGAGCTCACTCGACCAGGAGTATGGCGGCTTCTAAAGCCATATTGCAGGGGGTATCTCTTCAAGATGTTTGTGATGCGGCGGGCTGGTCCTCTCCGCTCACATTCGTGAGATTTTACAGTTTGGACCTGGATGCTGCCCCAGGTTCTCAGGTGCTGAGTGCTTAGATCAACAGACTGACACTCAGGTACTTGTAATTATGGCGGGTTGGGTATTCTCGTTCCCACCGTGTCGTTCGACGCATCTCGAAGTTCCCTTTTTCGATAAAGGGAACGTCTCAGGTTACTATTGTAACCATAGTTCCCTGAGAAACAGGGAACGAGACGATGCATCCCCCTGCCATACTTCCTGCGTCCCTGCGATCGGCTTGCTTCGGCAACTGTCGAAGCTAAATGCCGGCGAGCAGCGGAAGTGCTCTTATCCTTTCCTGGTTCATGACGTCACCCGCCCGTGACGCTCATTCTCTCATTCCATTGGACTAGTTGGCATAGATGCTTCAGACGCAATCACGCAAGAGGCGTTCCCACCGTGTCGTTCGACGCATCGTCTCGTTCCCTGTTTCTCAGGGAACTATGGTTACAATAGTAACCTGAGACGTTACTTTGAACTAACTGGACGGCTTATTTTTAAGTTTTTTCATTTTTATTTATTTTTATTTGTTCCATATACTTTTTTATTTGTTGCACTATTAACCAAGTCACTGACTTAAGTTGCAGATTGTTAAAAAATGTGTATTTTTGTCTTTGCCTTTATTTATTTTAAAGACTACAGCATTTATACTTATCTAATCAGAATGGGCTAATGCAATCTGCAGTTTTTATTTATTTATTTATTATTATTTAATACAATTTCTTTAAGCATTTAACCCAATTGCCATATGGGAGTAAATCTGTTTGTATTTATGCCTGTGTAGATTTTTTACATATTTAGTGCATGTGCACATCTGGGAGTGACTGAATAAATGTATATATGCTGCGTCAAACGTTTTAGAAAGATTTGTTGTAGACATTGTATTATTGTTTAGAAAAAGTGGCACCAGCCACAAGCATATGTGACTCACAGTTAGAGCAGATGAATGTGATTATAGCAGATTAACATTATAATATGCAGATATAAACAGGGGCCTGACACTGTTTTCATCCTGCCTTCAAAAACCTGGCAAATCTTCCAAGAAAAACACAACAGTGTAATTCTCGCTAACCGACACCTCTGTTATTCCTGCTAAAAAAGCGAAAGTGAAACTATGGTTAGTTGTAGAACTGCATAAGGCAGCTCTTTAGTATGACTTTCTGAGGGGGGTGGCAAGTGTTTCTCTGCTTGGAGAGATGTCAGCTAATACCACTCTAATTCTGACAAATGATGCTGCTCCGGCTGACGACGGCACCCCAAGCGTTCTGCTCTTTTCTGCTAACCTGGTTCCTCGTTTATCAGACTTTTCCCACTCCCACATGCAGACTCACAAGATGAGGAGGAAGACCAGATGTTCTTATGTCCTTTCATTAGTCCATCAGTGTTCAGAAGGTCTCAATCTAGCATTCGGGAAGGTAAAACTGCTTTCTTGAATGAATTGTTGAAACTTGAGATTGAAGATTTTTGTCTTAAGCCTTTTTGCACTGGATTAGTATTATCTGGGGACCTCGTGTGATTCAGAAATTATTCACCCCCATCTGAATTTCGTGTAGTGCATTTGCATGGGATAAGCGAAGCCTGTGATTTTACTCGAATTTACTGACTTATCTCCCGGATATGATGTCAATAGGCTATTGTTTTGAAATGTCTTGTCGTTACTATAGGTCTAGCTGTATAATATATCTTAAACAGAATAATGATATTTACCCCATGCAGCTATACATGTCATCCATATCCATCTAATAATTATTTTTGTTTTTACTCTTCTGATCATTTTCAGCTTTCTCTTCCTACAAATTGTATAGTTGTATGGTGTAGGTATGGCGATATGACCCAGCACCCAAAATACTATCAAAACACTCCAACAGCCTCCATTCTTCGCGAAAGATGGATAAAAAGGTGCACAGGAAACAAAAAACCTTTAAAAAAATTATATACGACCCCGCCAAATCATCACAGAGATGCCGATTCGCACGGGACTAATATTATCACAGGACCTTGGTGTTCGCCGAAATATGGTAGGTGATTTTTTACTTTACAAATTACAGACATGGCCTATTTGCATGGGATTAAGATCACAGACAACCTAGAGATCGCTATGTAATACTAATCTAGTGCGAATAGGGCTCTAGGTTCAGTAAATGCCAAATGTCCCATTCAGCTGAGATTCATCCTCAACATTTTTTATTTAGCAAATTATGAAATAGCAAGATAAGAAATTGGAATTTGTCACAATTTCTTTCTTACATATTGTGTAATTCGTTTGAGTTGCAATGCATTACATGTGTATTTAATTGAATTATTAGATTTCACTTTCTTTTACTAAGTGTTCATAATTTAAACTACTAGTTACTAACAAAGATTAGCAAATTAAACTCAATCTATATTTAATGGGATGCTATCTTTTAAATAACTCTCAGGACTGTATTTATAGCACAAAACAAGTGGGATCTCAATTAGAGTGACAGCTATACATCTAGAAATTATTTATATTAATATTATTATAGTAATTATTTATACTTTTATAAGTACATAAAAAAGTACAATTATTTGATTGGCTTAGCTATAGATAAAAATAAATGTGTTGTTACCTCCAATACTTGCTCAAACCAACAAGAGAAAGGTTAGCTGAATCCATGTATGCATTTTGATTTTATATATATATATTGGTCTAAACTATGGTAAAGATTGGATGTATTAATTACATCATGCACAATGGATTCAGTACAAAGATCTCCGATTCAAACAAAGATCTAGTAGAAAAATTGGTAGCTTAAGACTTTGTGTTGATTTATTTCATCTATACTGTTCATCAAAGTCAAGAATGCATCCATATAAACACTCCAGCCTCAATATTCTGTTACCAAGATCCTAATGGCCCAATCACTCATCAACTTCACTGTTACTTTTCTCCATTTCAGCAGGGCAGCTCCCAATTGAAACTCACTGACGTGTTAAATGGAAAGGTATCGCCGTGCTCTGCCAGTAATGGAACGGGCACTTAATCTCATCTGATAGTTTGACATAAAAATTAGATTTGAGATGAAAGTAGCCAGCTAATGAACTGTGTCTGTACACCTTCTCACAATCTCATAGATTCAGAGACACCTAAGACCTTCCCATTTCTCCCCACGGAGTCCTCGTCTCAATGAAAAAAGCAAACTGAAAAAGTCGGTGAATAAAAAAGTGCAGTTACTGAACCAGTCTTTCTCACAGCCTATGTTTATTTACATAAGCTACTGAACCAAAGTAAGTGAGTGTGCGTTTTGCCCTCATATTGGAGATGAGGAATGCTAATGCATTCAAATGAGTTGATTTATTTAAGGGTAGTTCATCTGCCATGGCCAGTATCTCTGTGATTACACAGGTTACGATTAATCACAGACATTCATAGAAATATGAGCTTTTCTGTATAAACCAATCACATTTCTTTGCTCTTTTGAAATAATGTACTTTGTAGAATAAGATTCAGGGAAACCAAGCTGCAAAATTGTGTCTTTTTAAAATCTTCATGGTCTTGGCATTACAGGAAAGAACACATTAGCATATGACCGTCCACTTTTCAAATCAATGCATATTCAGTGTTGCATTTTAAATTGGCCTGCCCTAATCAATGACAGTGTGATATATGTGGCTGCAAGGAAGTTACCCAATCATAAC
>JAZAVI010001658.1:0-31361 GCA_036326025.1 Chrosomus eos
TTATGACTGTTGTCATTAAGTGTCATTCAGTAAATTATGACACTTTTAGTGCAAAGTTTAAAATGTCTTTGTTATGACAACTTGACATTAACAATGGCGACAAAAGCGAAGAAAGGCAAAAAAGGGCAACAGTGGCAAGGAACCAAAACTCCATCAGTGACAGAATGGAGAAAAAAACCTTGGGAGAACCCAGGCTCAGTCGGGGGGCCAGTCCTCCTTTGGCCAACGAACGAACAGTGTATGATTATGAGTTAGGCAGCATAATGTCAGGAGTCAGAGGTGATCAGAACTTTCACGATATTTATCCAGTTCATCTGGTTGGGTTGGGTCATCCGGCCGGTGAGGAGATGAGTGTGTTGAGGTGTCCATGGGCCTTCACAGTGTTGATGGGGCTGGCTCATCAGGGATGCATTGTCATCGTGTCCATGTGATGGTCCTTCCTCAGATCTGATTACGACAATGAGTAGATCCTGACACGTGTTGTCTAACCCAAATAGAGTTCAATGTCTTGAAATGCCAATCCCAATGCATCTTTTTCATTATCTATATGTATATTAAAATTACAGCAGGTTTTGAGAATGAAGTGAGGCACCTTAAATCTGTCTATAATGCCAGTGCATTGTGCGTTGCAGTGCGCATCTTCTGCACTCTAGCTATCTCTGTTTCTGGTGCAGAAAGGGCTTTTAGCAAGTTGAAACTTGTCAAAAAACTATCTCAGGTTTACCCAAACTCAAGAGAGGTTTAATAGCCTTGCCCGACTTTCAATTGAAAGCCAGCTAAGCAGACGGCTGGACTTCAAAGACATCATTAGTGACTTTGCCAACAAAAAGGTCAGACAATGGGATTTTGGTTCATCCTAGGTGAAGTGACATGTATGGTCATTAAAGGTTAAAGATCAAGCAAACCGATATTCATATAATAATGATTCGTATCATTTTCATAGTTATTTCAATGTTCATTGCTGAAGGAAAATTTGTTTCAGTGTTTGCTATTTATATGCTTTTATATTTAATGTTATATTTGTGTATTTTGCTATGTTCATTATATGTTCAGTAAAAACCTTTATTTACATTTATTTGTTATCTGCTTTTTTTTACTTTGTAAGAAAATCCTCTTAAGTTACATGTGTGCCTCCATGCTCATATATTGTACAGTATGTGATATTGGTGGAGGGTGGTGGGTGGTCAATATTTTTTCAGGGGGTCCCAAATCCTCTAGCTACGGCCCTGGGCAAGACCTTCTATAAGCTGTAAAGTCGAAACTGCAAACAGTGACATAAAACCATGTGTTCACCAAATTTATCAATTGATCAAAAAGGAAACCACAATTCAGCTTAGAATGAACTTCAGTGTTCTTCTCTCACTCCACCTGCAGGACTGCAGCTTCAATGGAAGTGCTCGGATTGACGAAAAACTGACTGGAGCTTTCCAAATGAAAAGGTGAGTTTCATTGATATTTGTCCAGTTAAAGACGCAGTCAAAAGAGCTCCATTTTTAGTTGTGTTTTCATTTCAATCATGCAGTGCAGTTTTTGGTAACGCTTTAGATTACAGCCCACAAAGTATTGTGTAAGTAAAACGGATTTACAGCATACCTTTCTGTAATTATAACGTATCTATAAAGTACGTAAGTGTAGGTATGAGAAAACAATATGTAAAGTTTGGGCAATAAAGGGGTAACAACCTCGAAAATTAACAAATTATTTCTACTGTAAGCCTAATTATTTTAGAACTAAGGGGCACTTATTCTTCTATTATGCTACAACAACCTTACATTTGGGAGCAATTTATTAAGAACATACTGCAGAGGTTTTTGTTATAATTTCATTTCATTTCATTTATTTATTTTTAGGACAGGGACAATGTAAAATATACATTAACCTTAGAAAGGAGAGATGCATTTTACCAGGTTGTAGCACTTGTGCTAATTTCCACCTGTAGTCCCTGGGCAGGCTGATGTCAACAAATACACACATTAATAATACATTTATCCCAGAAACAGCATTAAAAAAAAACACACCTTCATTCATTCCTCATTTACAAATACACTCTAACATGCACATCAATTACAATACATTATGTGAACATGTTTGTTTTAAAAGAAGCCATTATTTTGAAAAGTGTTAAAATTTACACTTATTCCACTGTCTGATGGCCACACGTGAGAAAACGTACTCGGTTACTAACGTAACCTCGGTTCTCTCTAGAGAGGGAACGAGTACTGCGTAATATCTTACGCTATGGGGAAAACTCTTTTCCACGAGATATTGAAGCCAAAAATTATCCTTAATTTTTTACTAATGTAAAACGCTTTGCAGCAGCAAGCAGACCTAGGCGAGACAGCTCGCGCGCCTATTGGCTGCTCTGCGGCAATAGCAGCAGCCTATCGAGAGAGGCTCTGCGTGACGTCACGACGAATGGGGGCCCTTCGCGCCCATATCGTCACGTCCCGCCAGAAAGGGCGTGGTCTCGCCCTATATCTAGGCTCGATAGCTGCTCTTACGTCGGTTATCATCGCCGAAGCGAACCAGAGCGTATTCCAAGCACGGCAAGATACGCAGTACTCGTTCCCTCTCTAGAGAGAACCGAGGTTACGTTAGTAACCGAGTACGTTCTCTTACGAGAGTATCTCTCGTACTGCGTAATATCTTACGCTATGGGGAACACAATGCAACACGCCGTGCTGGTAGGGATCCAACACCAAAGACCCAGGGGCCGAAGCCCGGGGCGCATATAGTGCATAATCACCATAAACTCACGGAGAGTGAGGGAAGAGAGGCTAGAAGCATCATTCCCTGTAAATAGCCTCCGAAAGGGGCCAATCATATGACAATAACCAAACCGTCAGGGTGAACATTCAGCCTGAACTGGGTGGCCACAAGTGTGTCAATTTTTAAATGAGCTGCTGTACCGGTCAGTGAGCGATACGCAGGCCAAACTCAGTATCCGAGCCGCACAGCGGGCAGATAGCACTGAATTCTATACCGCCAAAAGCTTAGCTTGTAAGGCGGGGACCTCCAGATTATAGTATTTTATAAATGTAGACGGCGAGGCCCAGCCCGCGGCCATACAAATATCTTGCAGGGTAACCCCGCTAGACCATGCCCACGAGGAGGCCATGCCTCTCGTGGAGTGCGCTCTAACACCCAAAGGGCACTGAAGGCCCTTAGAAGTGTAAGCCAGCGCTATGGCACCAACTATCCATCTGGATAAGCTCTGTTTCGACGCGGCAAGTCCCTTAGTACGGCCGCCAAACGAAACAAAAAGCTGCTCAGTCTGTCTGAAACCAGACGAGCGGGACACATAAGCCCTTAGTGCCCTGACAGGGCAAAGGAGACTCGCGTCCTTCTCCTCATTGAGAACCGGAAGGGCAGACAGGGAAATCACCTGGGCCCTGAACGGTGTGTTGAGGGATTTCGGCACGTAACCGTGCTTTGGTTTGAGTATGACCTTAGAGTCGTTAGGTCCAAACTCCATGCATGACGCGCTTACTGAGAGCGCTTGCAAGTCCCCTACGCGCTTCACTGAAGCGAGAGCCATAAGAAACGCTGTCTTGAAAGACAAGTGTTTCATGTCTGACGACTGGATTGGCTCGAATGGGGCGCCTTTCATGGCCTCCAAGACCGTGGAAAGGTCCCATGTCGGGACTGAAGGGGGCCTGGGAGGGTTTAGCCTCCGAGCTCCTCTAAGGAAACGCACGACTAAGTCGCTCTTTCCTAGTGACTGGCCAGACACCGGTTTTGCAAATGTTGCTATGGCCGCCACGTATACTTTGAGCGTGGAAGGGGACCTGCCCTTATCCAGTAGCTCCTGAAGGAAGGAAAGCACTTCCGTAACCCCGCAGTCTACAGGTGAAAAGCCCTGCGCTTGACACCAAGCAGAGAACACAGACCACTTCGAGGAGTAGAGCCGTCTGGTAGACGGGGCTCTAGCCTGCGCGATCGTGTTTAGCACTCCCTCTGGGAGGTCAGCGGGTACCCGTTGATGGCCCATGCGTGCAGGGACCACAGATCCGGGCGAGGATGCCAAATCGAGCCTTCCGCCTGAGAGAGGAGGTCTCTCCTCAGCGGTAACGGCCATGGAGCAGCGCTGGTCAGCTGCATCAGGACAGGGAACCACGACTGGTTTGTCCAGAGCGGAGCTATGAGTAGCACTGGGCATCCCTCCCTCCTGATTCGCTCCAACACCTGAGGCAGGAGTGAGACAGGGGGAAAAGCATAAAGGGGGCGGCGGGGCCAGACATGGGCCAGCGCGTCCCGGCTTTTCGAGAAGAATCTCGGGCAGTGAGCGTTTTCTTGGGACGCGAACAGGTCCACCTGCGCTCTGCCAAACGTTTCCCACAGCAGCTGGATCGTCTGCGGGTGCAGAGACCATTCTCCTGCTGGAACGTTGTTTCTGGACAGCCTGTCTGGTCCCACATTTAGGTGACCAGGCACATGCGCCGCTCTCAGCGAGAGCAGGTTGTGCTGAGCCCAGACCAGGAGGCGTTCCGTCAGCCTGTAAAGGTTTCGGGACCTGACGCCGCCCTGGCGATTTATGTATGCCACCACTGACATGTTGTCCGACCGGACCAATACGTGGTGGCCTGTTATCTGGGGACAGAAGCGCCTTAGCGCTTTGTCGACTGCTATCAATTCCAAGCAGTTTATGTGTAGGAGCTTCTCCCGCACTGACCACAGGCCAGCCAGCGGTCTGCCCTCGAGCAGCGCTCCCCACCCCGAAGTGGAGGCGTCCGTAGACACCACCTTCACACTTGAGGGGATCCCCAGACTCACGCCCGACTGATACCAGTCGGTCGCTTTCCATGGTTTCAGAGCCGAAATGCACTGATGGTCGACCCTGAGGCGAAACAGACCTGCGGTCCATGCCCTGGGGGGAACTCGTGCTTTTAGCCATAGCTGCAGTGGGCGCATGCGGAGCAGGCCCAACTGGAGTACAGAGGCTGCTGAGGCCATGAGACCCAGCATTTTCTGAAACCTTCTGAGCGGGACTATAGAGCCGTGGCGGAAGGATTTCGCGACGTGCTGGATATTCAATCCGCGCTCTGGTGACAGGCATGCCGTGATGGATAGCGAGTCTAACACTGTTCCCAGAAAGGAAATCCTCCGACTGGGAAGCAGTGAGCTTTTCGCCCAATTGACTGTAAGGCCCAGCTCCTCGAGGTGCTCGAGTAATGCGGCCCTGTGTTCTAAGAGCTCCGTTCGTGAACGAGCTAGAATCAGCCAATCGTCCAAGTAGTTCAAAACTCGCATGCCCCGAAGTCTCAGGGGAGCGAGGGCCGCGTCCATGCACTTCGTGAACGTACGGGGTGCTAGGGACAGGCCGAATGGCAGGACTGTGTATTGATATGCCTGGCCCTCGAAGGCGAATCTCAAGAATCGCCTGTGATGGGACGCTATTTGTATTTGGAAATACGCGTCTTTCAGATCTATTGACATGAACCAGTCTCCTTGGCGCACTTGCGCGAGGATTTTCCTGGTCGTAAGCATCCTGAACTGGCGTTTCACGAGCGCTCTGTTCAGCCGCCTCAGATCTAGAATGGGTCTGAGCCCACCATCTTTCTTCGGTACCAGAAAATATCTGCTGTATAAGCCCCCTTCGCTCTGAGCCTGAGATAAAGGTTCTATAGCCCCCTTTCTCAGTAGTTTCGCTATCTCGGCTCGAAGTAGATGAGATACTTCGCTTTTCACCGTAGTTTCGACGCGCGCCGCGTAGCGGCGAGGGCGTCGAGCGAATTGTAGCGAATAGCCTCTCTTTATAGTGTTCATCACCCACTCTGATACCCCGGGAAGCCTTGACCACGCATCCGCGTGAATAGCTAGGGGCAGAATGAAATCTGGGCTCTGGCCGCGGGAAAGCGGCGGCACAAGAGCCCGCGTGTGCTGGGAACACAGCGCCGTGTTTACGGCGTTCGAGGCGGGGGGCGCGCTGATCACAGCGGGCAGCCTGGCCGCGCTCATCTCCTCTGAGGCGGGTAGCGCCGAGAGAGAGAGCGGGGCGAATCCCGTGGGATTCGGCGTGTCTGTGAGGAAATGTGGGCGCGGGACCACGGGCACATTTGCTACACTGAAAACACTGTCGTTTAGGGCCGACTGAATGTGTGTTGGTTTCGTTTTTACAGAAACCGAGGGACACGCAGCGTGTAGTGTAAGCGGGCATGGGGATATGGGCGCGTTCACTACAGTGTTTGCACAATCGACCGGAGTCGATTTTATTTGTGCGAGCCCTGCACCGTGGCGGGCTGTGTCTGGGTGTGGGAATGGGCACTGGGGCGTGGGCATTCTTACAACACTCATAACACCATCGGCCGAGGCCGGAACACCAGAAAATACACTCTTTATTGGATTTATCTGGGTAGCCGTAAAAACAGCTTTTGTGTGCAGGCAAGCGGGCTGAGACACCGGCTGCTTCACTGCAAAATACACTGGTACAGTCACAACGCATGGGGCTGAACGAGCGAGAAGTTTTGGTGGAAATCCGGCCGCAGCGGGATCTGAACACCGTCGTTTTCCTAGAGCGGCTAGGAAGACTTTGGGGCCTCGGGCTTGATCTCGATCCTCGGCCGGGGCCCGCGGTGAGGGGGGCGGCGTCCGGCGGAGCGAGACCGCGGTCTCTGATCCCGGGCCTGGCGGCGCTGTGAGGCGGCGGCGGCGGAGGGGGTGCAGGCTGGGGCTGAGAGCTGCGAGCAGGCGGCTTGGTGCGGCCTGTAGCGGAGCTCGAGCGCTTCGGCAGGAAGTGCTTCATAGCCTGAGAAGTCTTCTGCACCTCAACAAACCTGTCCGCGAAGTCCTTGACGGCCGTTCCGAACAGGCCCTCCGGGGAAATGGGCGCGTCGAGGAACACAGAGCGCTCGGCTTCCGTCATCTCGGACAGCGTCAACCATAAGTGTCTCTCGGCGACGGCGAGAGAGGCCATGTTCCGCCCCATGGCTTGCGCAGCGGCTTTAGAAGCGCGTAGAGCGAGGTCCGTAGCGCTCCTCAGGTCCGCCACACAGATAGCACCGGGTCCCTCCCCGTCCAGCTTGAGAAGGAGGTCTGCCTGGTAGATCTGCAGAATAGACATCGTGTGCAGCGCTGAGACTGCTTGCCCGGCGGCAGTGTAAGCGCGTCCGTGCAGCGATGATGTCACTCGGCAGGCTTTGGACGGGAGCGTCGTCTGAACCCGCCGTCCCGCAGAGGGCGGGCAGAGATGCGACGCGACAGCCGTCTCCACCGGAGGAATGGCGAGGTAGCCTCTACTTCCCGCACCGTCGACAGCGGAGAATGCCGCGGAGGTAGAGGTACGCATCCTGGCGGAAAAGGGGGCCTTCCACGACTTTGCAACCTCCTCGTGAAGTTCCGGGAGGAAGGGCGCGGGCCTAGATTTTGACGGAGCCTCGTCTTTGCCGAGAAAGCGCCCGTCTAATCTGTTGCGCGGCGGCAGCGTGGGTGCCTCCCAATCGAGGCCGATGCTTTCTACGGCCTTGGTGAGCAGACGCATCAGCTCAGACTCAATGCCGGCTCTCTTCCCAGAGGGTTGGCGGGGAGCGTTAGCGGAGGGGAGGTCCACAGAGCTCGCCCAATCCTCGCTATCCGAAGCCAAGAGAGAACACGCCTCGGTGTTGTCGTCCAACTCGATGGCGGACGCGGCGGCGGACGGCGGCCGCTGTCCGTCGGTGAGCGACTCGAGCGAAGCCGGCGAAGCTGGCGGGCGAACCGGCGAGCTTTGGCGGGCTGGAGATAGCTCGGGAGCGCGCTGGGCGCGGCGCTTCTTGCGACGCGGCGTCACGGCAGGCTGGGATACGGGCTCGGAGAACGAAGCCAGGCGAGTCCGCAGAGTCACCATAGGCAAACGTTCGCAGTGATGGCATCCGCCGTCAGCGAGCGCGATGGCCGCGTGATCCTCACCCAGGCAGGACACGCAGATGACATGTCGGTCCTCGTCGCTGAGTGGGGCTCGGCAAGAACCGCAGGAAGGCATCTTTAAAAAGACGCCGCTCTTTTAGAGGGGGTGGGAAAAAAGCAGATATGCAAACACACACACACACTCTATGCAGAGGAAAGGATATAACGCCGGAAAGCACAGCAGGTACGGCGGCTGAAGGCGGCGAGGCCAGCGACTCCAGACTCAATGGCACGTCCCGCTGAAGGCTACAGGTCGACGGCGCGGCTTCTCACTCTGGATCCAGCGATGCGTGAGGCTTCGCTGAAGAGATGAAAATCGACGTAAGAGCAGCTATCGAGCCTAGATATAGGGCGAGACCACGCCCTTTCTGGCGGGACGTGACGATATGGGCGCGAAGGGCCCCCATTCGTCGTGACGTCACGCAGAGCCTCTCTCGATAGGCTGCTGCTATTGCCGCAGAGCAGCCAATAGGCGCGCGAGCTGTCTCGCCTAGGTCTGCTTGCTGCTGCAAAGCGTTTTACATTAGTAAAAAATTAAGGATAATTTTTGGCTTCAATATCTCGTGGAAAAGAGTTTTCCCCATAGCGTAAGATATTACGCAGTACGAGAGATACTCTCGTAAGAGAACTGAGCTGCCGAATGCTGTTTTACACTGAGGACTCCCACACTCGCCCCGAACAGTCGACCGAGTGACTCTAGTTGTAATTTCTGAGCTCAGTGAAATAGACTTTTTTAACAGAGGGACTGGAGTACCATTTATTATCTTAAACAAAAGACAGATATTTAAATATATGAATATGTTTTCAAAACCTAATAGTGTACTAATACGTAAAGCCTTTTTAAAATTATGGGGTACATATCTGTGCATTTATACAGTATTTATTTAATTTTTTTGATAGCAAAAGTGCACTGCTTAAGTTTGGGCTTCTGTGTTTCAAGGCGAGTGAAACTAAACCTATTTCAACTTTTGCTTAAATACTGGGGAAATACACTCTTGTGTCATGTACTTACAGAGTAAATGTAACATTGCGGGCTGTAAATTAAAGTGGTGCTTGTTACCCTCTTGTTCCATGCAGTTACAGGTTAATTACAATAAAAACACGTACAGTACTCTCCGGGCTAAAGCATTAGCCGGTTTGTTTATTTTATTTTATAAAGTTCCCTGAGGTCCACTTATAATGTTACTAGTATCAAACACACTTTTTTTTGTTGTTGTTGAAATAATTAGCCTACCAATAATCTTGTATAATAAATAAACCAATAATAAATAATCTACCCTATTAATGAATGCCCCCTAAAATAGGTTCTGTACTCATAAAACTTTACAAAAGTTTGTAAGTACATCAGGAGTTTATTTAAATAACACTTGCCTGCTGGTTTATGCTACCTCTAACCCGGACGTCAAGGTCACTTTCGTGATTTGGGAAAAGCCAGTAAAAGTCCTGGCAGAAAGCGATGCATAAGGATGTAGTGTAACAACGCCCAGTTCATTTTTTTTTATACAGTTTTATAAATGCTTGTACTTTCAGATCAACACATAAAAAGTATTTCGAATATCATCCAGTTATCAATAAATTTTATTTTTTATTTATTTATTTATTTAATATGGACATAACAATAACATTGGACGAACCAGATGCATCGTTTAAAGTGTAATAGCACATGTGCTAATTTTCAACACCTGTCCATAGGGGCTTTTACAACAGATAAAAACACATTTTTAAACAAGACAAGGAACCTTTACACATGAGAACAACTTTGGCCCGATTTCAACCACTGTTTAAGGTCTCTGGTAAAGATGTTAATATTGTTCTGCAGTTTGAGTCTAATTGGGAGAGAATTCCATAGTGTAGCCCCTCTGAAGGAGAAGCTTGACTGTCCAAAAGATGTTCTAAACTTTGGTAGCACACAATCCCCACTAACTGAGGCTCTGGTGGAAGGTCTTAAAGAGTCCTGACGCCTCTCCATGAGACCAGAGAACAGCGGTGACACACAGTTGTTCAAACATTTAAAAGTCAATTTCAAAATACTAAAATTTACAAAATTTTCTAAAGTAAAAAGCTTGTGCTTTTGTATGATATCACAATGATGCCATATCATAGGTTTCTTGTCAAATATCTTAATTGCCTGTTTGTATAGAGAAGTGACTGGTTTCAGAGTGGACGCTGATGTCTGTGACCATGCTGTAATGCAGTATGAAAAATGTGAAAAAACCATTGTATGCATAAACAATAAAGCCGCGTGATGTGGTAACTCTCCTCTAATAAATCGAAAACAGTTTAGATTTGATTTGACTCACATGGTTTACTTGACTTTGAAACTTCAGATGTCTATCCAGGATAATGCCCAAGTATTTAGTTTCATGAACCTCATAAATGGGTACACAGTCTAAATGAACTTCAAAGATGCTGTCAGGGGAACTCCGTTTGATAGAAAAACACATGGAAAAGGTTTTCTCAACATTTAAAGTTCAATGGGATAGCTGAAGCCATCTTGAGATGTTATATAATGCCTGTGTTAACTGCTGCCCAGCCAGCACAGTTGTTTTTGTCGACACATGGATAACTGTGTCGTCAGCATAAAGCTGGCAGTTTACACCCTGACAGCAATCTGGGAGATCATTTATGTACATAGAAAACAACAACGGTCCTAGAACTGACCCTTGGGGCACTACTAAGTCATTTAGACTCAGGTTGGATTTAACAGTTCCTACTTTCACACATTGTTCTCTACCCTCCAGGTAGGACTTAAACCATAACAGAGCTGCATTCGAAAATTGAAATTGCTGTAACTTCTGCAATAAGATACAGTGGTCTACTGTGTCGAAGACCTTCTTCAGATCTAAAAACACAGCGCCTACAACATTCCCTTTATCCAGTGAACCTTTGATCTGTTCCAACAAAAAGCAGTTGGCGGTTTCTGTGCTGTGTTTTTGTCTAAACCCAAACTGCTGAGGATTCAACAATTGGTTATTTTCAAGATGTTCTATTAATTGCTCCGCCACAATTTTTTCCAGCACTTTGGAAACGACAGGGAGAATGGAAATAGGCCTGTAATTGCAGGCTTGATCTTTGTCGCCTGACTTATAAATTGGAGTAATTACAGCAATCTTCCAGCTCTGTGGGAAAGTGTTTGTTTGTATTGACAAGTTTACAAGGTGTGTGATGGGATCAAGTAAACTGCTTAGATGTTTTTTAATTAGAGCTACATTAAGATTATGCATGTCTCTTGATGTAGAATCTTTCAATTTGACAATAGTTTTCTTTACTTCGTCATGCGAAACTCCTCTAATTTTAAAAGAATCTGTACTGCTAAACTGAACTTTGTTCTCAAGAGGTAATCTGCCCTTAAAAGGTCTCTCTAGATCGTAAACTGATTCAACAAAGAATTTGTTTAACTCGTTAGCAATTGTTTGGTTGTCATTAACGTAATCATCATCAATTTTAAGGCAATCTATCATTTGATGGTTTTTCTTATTACGATTTGTCAATTTGTTTATATGGTGCCATAATTTGGAGCTACTTCCACTTGCATCTTCTATCATTTTTATAAAATATTTTGTTTTTGCTTTGCGCAGCTCACTTATGACTTTATTTCTGAGACCAGTGAAGATTAGATGGTCAATATTATTCCTAGATTTTAAAGACTTTTTAAGTGCAAGGTCACGGTTTTTAGCCATTAACCGAATGTCGTTGTTAAACCACGGAAGAGAATACTTTCTTGGTTTTCTTGTCCAGGTTTTTGTATACTTATTTATTACATCATTAAGTTTAGTGACAAATTTAGATGCACTCAAATTTAAATCAGTCTCCGCAATAATACTATTCCAGTTAATTTGGTTTAACTCATTTTCAAAGGAATTTATTTTTGCTTTAGGAATACCTGTTGTTTTCATTTTATTCTCTGCTTTACTATGGTTAATTAAACGCTTTTTAGTTAACTTTCTGACAACTAATGTCATGTTATGATCGGTAAGCCCTGTAATTAAATTATAAGTTTTAGTTATTCTTTAGTAAATTTCTATGGAGTGTTACATTTACTAGCTTTTCCCTTACACTTTACACTATACACTTTACGGGCACTAAGCCATTTGGCTGATATCTCTAACTAAGCTCTAACTTTAATAATGTTGGCTTGAGGTTGGCTTGAGGTCATGGTGCAACGGACCCTAGGTTGAAATTATTCCAAACCATCCCTTCAAGTAAGACCAAGATATAAAAAAAATAATTGTACATTTTCTTAAACTCTACTTCATCTGTTGCCCTGAATGCTGCATCAAGTTTAATGCTGACTCTCGGATCATCTGAGATTGGTGATTTTAAGGTGAGACCAGACAGTAATAATTCATGTCAAATCTTCACTTTGGTAGATCAGCATTATGAGATGTTGTGTCTTTCTCTAATCATTCAATGTACAGACTGACACACTCGAGGAAATGGCAGTGATGGCAGTGAAGATGTTTGTACTTTCTGATCTAAATGGTAAAAAATATCTTAATTATATTGCATTTATTACAAACTTGCAACCAAAAGAGTGACTTCTGAAAACTATAGACTTTGCAAAACTGTTCTACTTTGTATTTTAGCGGCCGGCTTTCCCTTACCCACACTGGAAGGCTTTAGTTTGATCAATTCTCAATTGCTTATAAACAATGTGAGTACTATTAAATGTTTGACTATTGAATGTTTGTATTCTGAAATGCATGGGATTTGGATTTTGTTTGATATTGCAAAATTGTTGGAAAACAGTGATACAGTCTGAATTTGTTTGTGATTTTTTCAGGGCTTTGTGGCCATTTATACTGATGTCAAGGACTCCCTGACGGGCTTCTAAGCTCCAAACATGAACTGCACAAAACAACAAATAACTATAACTGCTTAATTGTTTTCAGTGTAAGAATTATACAATCATTAGTTGAAATGTCCATATATACAAGTTGATCAAATTTGACCATGTTATTTGTTCACATAATATTATGTACAAACTTTTTTCCCACTCATCCATGCAAAATACTCCACAGGGTATTTTCTACAGTTTACAGTGAAAAAAAAAATGAAAAAAAAATTCTCTACATAATTCCTTCATTGGAGTTAATTTGCGTAAATAATCTGGCTTGCATGGAAGGCTGGCATGATGTATGAGCTAGAGTTTGTGTGAAAGCTTATTAAAAATATATAATCATAAGCAATCCAACATTCATGTTATTTCACTACACCATTAAAAGTCTTTTGTGTGTGGCCAGGCGCTATATACAGTAAAGAAAATAAGTATTTGAACACCCTGCTATTTTGCACTGTGAGAGACATAATCTAAAAAAAGAAATCCAGAAATCACAATGTATGATTTTTTAACTATTTATTTGTAAGATACAGCTGCAAATAAGTATTTGAACACCTGTCTATCAGCTAGAATTCTGACCCTCAAAGACCTGTTAGTCTGCCTTTAAAATGGCCACCTCCACTCCATTTATTATCCTAAATTAGATGCACCTGTTTGAGGTTGTTAGCTGCATAAAGACCCCTGTCCACCCCATACAATCAGTAAGAATTCAACTACTAACATGGCCAAGACCAAAGAGCTGTACAAAGACACTAGAGACAAAATTGTACACCTCCACAAGGCTGGAAAGGGCTACGGGGAAATTGCCAAGCAGCTTGGTGTAAAAAGGTCCACTGTTGGAGCAATCATTAGAAAATGGAAGAAGCTAAACATGACTGTCAATCTCCCTCGGACTGGGGCTCCATGCAAGATCTGACCTCGTGGGGTCTCAATAATCCTAAGAAAGGTGAGAAATCAGCCCAGAACTACACGGGAGGAGCTGGTCAATGACCTGAAACAGGGCCGGCTCTAGCCCTTTGGTTGCCCTAGGCGAGATTGATTTTTGCGCCCAACCCAAAGCTCCAACCCATATTCAGTGTTCAAATTAAACAAAGAAAAATTCAAACCTCTTTTAGTTAGTGTCTGTCTACATTACATAATAATAGTTATAATATTAATCCCATGATAATACTCATATATTGTAAAACAATGCACTGAAAAATAAAGGAAACTTTCATAAGTTTTGTACTAATATTTCTATACTAATAGAAAGAGTATTTTTCTATACTTCACATTAAAGATGTGATTGGGCCAGCCCAGTGTCAATCAAGAAAACAACCAATGGGCCGCTGATCTTCGCGTTTCATGCGGTGTCAGAAAAAAAGCTAACACTGACCTTTTTTTGACCAATGCATTACACCAGCACTAACCCAGCACCGCCGATTAAGCAAAACAAAACAAAACGAATGGGCTATTTCTATTTTAGCCCCCGGCCGGTTTTTTTGCTTTATCCATCTTTTTCGACGTCAACTCACTACTCGTGCGCAGCTGTTCGCTCAGAGCTCACGGCGCCCACGCCCGCTCGCGATATTATTGGAGGGGGGTCCCCTGTCAAAATTCTATGATGAAATCTTATGAGGGCGCCTACTCCGCTACACATACCGGTATACCCACTTTTTGCGCCACTGGCAGGCTTATGTAATTGCTCCACTCGTTGCAGTGTTAATGAAGTACAATAAAAGTGGAAAGTTCCTTACGCGGCTCTGGCGCCCCCCCTAGGGTATAAGGCACCGGCGCCCTTAGCATTTGCCTATACTGCCTATGCCACAGGCCGGCCCTGACCTGAAAAGAGCTGGGACCACTGTTTCCAAGGTTACTGTTGGTAATACACTAAGACGCCATGGTGTGAAATCAGGCATGGCACAGAAGGTTCCCCTGCTTAAACCAGCACATGTCAAGGCCGTCTTAAGTTTGCCAATGACCATTTGGATGATCCAGAGGAGTCATGGGAGAAAGTCATGTGGTCAGATGAGACCAAAATAGAACTTTTTGGTCATAATTCCACTAACCGTGTTTGGAGGAAGAAGAATGATGAGTACCATCCCAAGAACACCATCCCTACTGTGAAGCATGGGGGTGGTAGCATCATGTTTTGGGGGTGTTTTTCTGCACATGGGACAGGGCGACTGCACTGTATTAAGGAGAGGATGACCGGGGCCATGTATTGCGAGATTTTGGGGAACAACCTCCTTCCCTCAGTTAGAGCATTGAAGATGGGTCGAGGCTGGGTCTTCCAACATGACAATGACCCGAAGCACACAGCCAGGATAACCAAGGAGTGGCTCTGTAAGAAGCATATCAAGGTTCTGGCGTGGCCTAGCCAGTCTCCAGACCTAAACCCAATAGAGAATCTTTGGAGGGAGCTCAAACTCCGTATTTCTCAGCGACAGCCCAGAAACCTGACTGATCTAGAGAAGATCTGTGTGGAGGAGTGGGCCAAAATCCCTCCTGCAGTGTGTGCAAACCTGGTGAAAAACTACAGGAAACGTTTGACCTCTGTAATTGCAAACAAAGACTACTGTACCAAATATTAACATTGATTTTCTCAGGTGTTCAAATACTTATTTGCAGCTGTATCTTACAAATAAATAGTTAAAAAATCATACATTGTGATTTCTGGATTTTCTTTTTTAGATTATGTCTCTCACAGTGGACATGCAAAATAGCAGGGTGTTCAAATACTTATTTTCTTCACATACACTGTGTGTGTGTCTGTGTGTGTGTGTGTAGTACTCCTGAAAAGAAGTATAGAAAGTTATAGAAAGAACAATGCTAATGTGTATTTACAATGAGTGAAGCACATCATCACGGGCCCCCTAACAAAGCATGAGATGACGTCAGCATGCAGGTAGGCCTCCCTTTAAGGTGAGTCAGCGAAAGTGGCCCTCCAAAAGCAGATTTGGACACCTCTGTTTTAACAAGAGCCTGGAACAACCAAGGGCCAGTTGGACTGGCCAACTGGCCCTTGACAAGAGAGCCAGTTGGACAGGCCAAAGGGCAGTCCTTGGTATTCAAAGTGCCTTGTGGGAGTGTAAAAGGGCCCCTATTATGCTCATTTAGAGGTTCATATTTTTGTTCAGGGGTCTACTAGAATACGTTTACATGATTTAATGTTCACAAACAATACATTTTCTTGCAATATACATTGTTGCTGTACCTGTTTTCACTTTGTTTTTAGTTTCAGTTTCTTAAAAAAACCCACCTTCAAAAAGCCCAGTCTGCTCTCATTGGTCAGTTGGCCCCAGTCTGTTGTCCTTGTGTGGCCAGGGGCGTCAGGTACTGGAAGGAACTGTAAGAAACACCAATAATTATACTAACGTTCGACTACGCAACCCGGTATATACCGGGAACTACCAGCCCCAGAACAGGAGGCGCACAGGTTCGTTACCGAAAAATGGGTGAGCAGAGAAACATAAGCCAGGGAGTACGAAAGATGAGGCTGCTTTATTCAAATACAAAAGTTTAAAATCATCAATACATAAATATCTCGAGGGTGCAATATTCACATGTCAGAAAGAAACGAAAAACAAGAGAAACACTTTAGAAAACTTCAATATACATAAAAAATAATAAAAACAAAAAACAAACAAATACAAAAGAAAGCTTAAGGGAGGGAGATGGCCTGCTGTGACCCTAAATTTACACACCACGCTTAATACCCCCACACACACACACACACGTGTGAGGTCAATTCAAAGGAGCACGGCACTCAAGGTGAACACTGTTAAACAGCAGCTAAACGCCTCCTCTATACACTTCCCCCACCACTCCAATTACATAGGAGAAAAGGACAAACACTAAACACTGATTAGCTGGTACTAACCAGCCCCAAATAAAGAAAAAAAGTCAACAGTTCACAAACATGGGAGAAAAATACACAAAGACAATATTCAAATCAAGCTCACCTTGTAACTCAAAATAAGTTTAAACTTACAAAAATAAATTACATACAATACAAGCAAAAATTACCACAAAACAAAAAGGGAAATTATCAATTACAATTCACAGCAAAACAAGAAACGAAAATAAAATAATTAAACAAAATAAGGCCACGATCGCCCGCACGCTCGACGGGCAAGCCAGTGTAGAGATTGAACGGACAATCATTAATTCTCTTTTATTAAATCATTAACTCGCAAGAACAAAGAGCCTTAACTAACCACATTCCAACGACCATGTGGTCAACTGATACGGACTTCTCTTAACCAAACCAGGCGTCTCAAAGTCTGCGACGAGATTGCCCTTCTTGGTCATTTATGTTGATGAATGTCTTGAATATCGTTACAAACAGCGAATTCTCACTCTTAAGACAACAAACCTTGATTTACTCCCCCCTGGCGGAAATCGGGCGGGAGAAGCGAAAAACAGATGTTTCCATTGTCTCCTCTCACCACGTGTGCTCAATACACATCCACGCAAACGCACATATGAACACGCACGTACACATGCAGGAAACATGACTTTCCATATATTAAGTTGTTACTAAAACATATCCGATGTGTCAAAATACATGTAGGAGAACTGTAATGTGTAAACTTGTCCTAAGAATGTCATCATGCGTGTAAGAGAATTATAAATGCCTGTACGTATGCGTTAAGAGGTAACTCTGCAGTATTATGTCTGTGACGTGTGATGTTTGATATCGTTACAATCCTCCAAATCTGATCTATCTATTAAGCTGTATATCAATACCGTGAAATGTATAATCACAAGTATATGTTTTCGTTTTGAAATAAGCTTAAATTTTCTCCTTGGTCATTCGATGCAAATCACCCTCTGGCGACATTGGGTCTGGATAAGAGCTCGCCTATTGACACGTTTAGGGTCCGAAACTGTTTACACAAATGGCCATAAAAATGCGGACCTAGGTTTTTCAAACAGATTGCTATCACTTAACACCCATCTCTGCGGAGAGAACGAAGCCAGATGTGTGAAATGAAAACGCACACACATATCCACGCTCGCACCCACGGATACACGCACACACACACCTATGGACACGCCCCGATGCATTCCTTAGGGAAAACCCAGAGAAATGGGTGATTCTAAGAGAAATATGATATATTCCTGTATTCTGGTATATTCCTGTTTGTGTATCATGCCAATTAAGATTGTTAGTTGTGTAGTTAAAAAACTCTAAGGGCCTGTATAAAGAGCCTAAGAGCATATATTCACTTGTATGTGCGTCAAACACGTCTTTCATGATAGCAAATGAAAGCTCCCACCGTGGTCTAACTAACCATATAAACGAGGTTCCGTTAAAATGTACTCTGCTATGTTTTTCCATCTCTGTAATGTTTCTGACCATATTCATAACGGCCATAAATCCGAAAGTGGGGCGTTCCGACAAGACAAAGGCCACGGAACCCCGCCAAATCAAGAAAGGATCTCATTGGAGAGTTCTTTCCAAAGTGGGCGTGGACTCTTCCCGGTAAAAAGCCGTGCAGCAGTTCATTCCACAAGTCTTGCGCTGTGTATCCTGCTCCCAGATGTAACCTTCGTGTGCTTTCTTTTGTTCCTGTTTTTAGTTTGTCTTTGTTTTATTTTTGCGTATAGCTAGTCTGTTCTCAGTGCGGTTCTCGTCCTCCGACCGAGTTACCCACGTGCGTTTCGTCAGTCTTCCAGCATCCCGGTGATAAGACTGTCTTTGCGCATACAGAACTGTTTTAGGACGTTTGAATTTCCCGCGAAACATCCACGCTCGGAAGTATCAAAGAAGTCCGCCTTCCATCTCCAGGACGCCTCACGCTCTCTCCTACACAACAACAGGTCTGAATGCAAGTGTTCCATCTCAAATTTAGACGCGTTAAAGTGTGTATCCTGTGGCTGTCTCTGAGGGTCTAATTGTGCTAGCAATTGTGTTTTCCTTATGTTTCTACGTTTCTTTTATTATTTGTTTTAGTTTACTTTGTTTATCTATATCTTTGTTTTACCAGTAGTGTAGTTTTGTTATTAAAAACCTCAGTTATACCTTATTGCCTCTGGTGTTGTTGACCACATAGCAAAGCCTCTTTAATATAAAAGATCCTAAACGCTACAATCTGATATTGTTAAGTGCACTAAACAGTGTCAGTAAAGTTAAGTTAAAATAGGCCACAAGCTATTGATAACTTTCAACCGAACAGCACGGCGGACGTGCTGACTGAGAAAGGGGGTTTCAGTTGCTTTGGTAATTTTAAAGATCAACAGCCATCTCTGTGTAGGATGTATATTCCTAATTAATCATAATTCATTGTGTTTGATTGTTATATACATACCCGAAGCAGACGTGTGCTGTATAACCCCTCGTGGGTTATTTGTGTACGTAAGGACTCGGTTCAGACTATATTCGATAATTTGTTGATCATAGATTAACCCTCTGAGGTCGGCCGTCACGGGGGCGTGATGAGCTCACTTTTTTCCTTATCAGTGCAAAAGAGACTCAAATTACTCTGTTGATTTTTATCTTACATTTAAGTGTTGTACATCATTAGATCCTGTTTAGTTTCTATTTTTTTTAGGGTACTCACAATAAAAACAAAGTGTTGTGCTTTTCGTCAAATAATGAATAATAAACATGATGCGCATTTTACCTTCTCTCCGTCAGTGAAGTCCATTCTGAAACGCGTCCGAAAAAATAACTGTAACTCTGTTAATACTTGTCACAGAGATACGAGAGATGTCTCTTTATGAAGCTGAGATTCTCTTCTTTTAAATGAAGTAAGCTACTAAAAAAAATTATATTTCCAGTTTATGTAATCCGTTTGAAACCAAGGAGAGTTACAGTTGTTTCGTTCTCCCCTCATTATCATTAATCAGCTCAGATCGCCACGCCCCCAGCGCTTTTCACATGGTGAAATAGGTGATCTATGCATCGCACACGCGGCACGCCCCGCGATCAAGCCACAAAAACATGAAGCTTCTTCAGATCATTCACTGTTAGTTCATCGCGTTTGGAGGATGGCAGCAGCACTACTCCGACAGAGAGGCCCTTCAGATGATTCTGGACAGTGATGACGAATTCACATTTTCTTCAGAGGAAGATTGCAATTCGGACGACGAAAAGGCTGCATTTTCAAGAACGAATTGATCCAACCGAGGATAGAAGTTCGGAGTAAGTTTTTTAGTGTTATAATTCGTTTTCTTATCATATAGAGCTCAAATGAATTTTTATATTTGCCTAGTTTTGGCTAGCTTTTGACATAGGAAATACCTCACAATATCCCTAACATTGTATGCTCGTGTAAACTTTTTAAATGTGATATTCTCTGAACATATTTGTATATAGCATACATATTTTTCACTCAGTTTTGATTAGTTTATGACACTGATTATCATGCTAAATAGCCTACTGCCTTATGTGTAGTGCATTTTGTTCGAGAATAACTTCTAGGTTATGTGATTGAGATAAATATATTTCAGACTCCGGTAAAATACGTGATACTGTCTAAATACAATATATTTTATATATAAATGTTCAGTTTTGGTTAGCCCATGACTTATCATGCTAAAATAGCCTACTGCCTTAGCCTATGTGTAATGCATTTTTTGGGGAATAACTGCTAGGTTATATGTGATATTTCAGACTCTGGTAAAAACGTGATAGATTCTGTCTAAATACAATATGTTATATATAAATGTTCAGTTTTGTTTAGCCTATGACACTTCATCATGCGTAAATACATGTTTGTGAATACAGGTGTAATGTTTGAAATGTAAGTTAGTGATGTGTCGTTCGTTCGCGAACAATCCGTTCATTGTGTAGCCTATCCCTAAATGCGTGCTGTCTATATGGGCCATAGATACTCGCAAATGTTCAGTTTTAGTTAGCCTATGACACTAATTATCATGCTTACTGCCTTATGCACTGTGAATACAGGTGTAAATGCTTGAAATGTAGCGATGTGTCGATCGCGAACGATCCGTTCATTGAGTGTACATAATAAATGCGTGCGTTCTATATGGGCCATCAACAGATACTCTGTTGTATACATAATGTATGCTAACAGTTATTTTGTTTTGTTTTTAGGAATGTGGCATCATGCTCTCCTTCTCCAGCACCTCGCAGAGGGACACGCAGGTCTCGTTCAGTTCTCAGTGCGATCGAGAATAATACTGAGTAAGTGCATAGACGTAATATCGTTTACATCGTCATAATGTAAAAGTTCCTATTATTGTGTGAAATTAATCCATGGTAATTAGTGATTGATAAGCGTAATAATAATACAGTTTCTTTGATTGTGTTATCAGCATGCATTCTATATGGGCCATCAACAGATGTTGTTGTTGTTGTTGATACTTTATTGATCCTTTGCAGGAAATTATATTGTCACGGCAGCTTTAACACTCAATAACAAAACATAATACAAAAAAAACAATAATACCTATATAGAATATTCAGTAACAGATGCATATTCAGTACAGAATATTCAATAACTCTGTTGTATACATAATGTATGCTAACAGTTATTTTGTTTTGTTTTTTAGGAAATTGGCTGCATCACGTTCTCCTTCTCCAGCACCTCGCAGAGGGACACGCAGGTGTCGTTCAGTTCTCAGTGCGATCGAGAATAATACTGAGTAAGTGCATAGACGTAATATTTTACAGATGAAATGTAGCCTAATTGTGTTTACATCGTCATAATGTAAAAGTTCCCATTCTTGTGTGAAATTACAAATATGTCTTTTTTAAATCCATGGTAATTAGTGATTGATAATGATAATAATACAGTTTCTTTGATTGTCTTATCAGCATGCTCACACTTTTTCTTTCTTCTTTTTTTATAACAGATGTGACAATGTCCAAGCACCAGTTCCGAAGAGAGCCAAGGCAAACAAGCAGACGAGCAACATGCAGTCCACGCTGTCATGGAAAACAGAGACCGATGTTGACATGGTTCCACAGACACTGCGATTTCTTCCTGCACGGGAAACTGGACCGCAACTGAGCTCTGTAGACTCGCATTCGCCCATGAGTCTATTCAAACAGTTTTTTAAACCTGCGGTAGTTTTTTTTAGTATTCTTTGAATAAAAATATTTTTTTTATAAAAAAAACAAGTTTGGTATTTTTATGTTTGTTTTTTTGAAAGGATGTGTTAAGTGATAGTAATGACTTTAAGTCTTTACATTCTTAGGAAAGAACGTAAATTCTATTTTGAATAAATGCTGTTCTTTTTAACTTTTTGTTCACCAGTGAATCATTCTTTGTTCAGGCTGCCTCAAAGCACCTTGATGGCCCATTAGCCATTGGGGGAGTGTCTTTAGTCTTCCCAGGTGTAAATCACATTAATATTCATGGGCATTAACACTCCCACGCATACAGCACTGCTGACCCAAAAACTGATGTAAGAAATTCAAATCGTTATATTGATGTTTCTGAAAGAGTGGTCAGAATGATTTTCACTTCATTTTGAAGTAAAAATTCTAGCCTACAAGAATAGTAACTCAAAAGTATTGTGGACAACTATTCATTATGTGTTAAATGGCCTTATTGCAGTGACATTTTTTTTTCCAAAACGTACTAACCACGCATATTATTTTTTTTCTATAAAATGCAAACAAGTACATCAATTTTGCTCACATTTTATTGTAGCAGAGTTTGTGCTGAATACAGCAAATTTATATGTTGGCAAATGGTATGTTTTAAGTAGCTGAAATAAGCACAAATGTCAGGGCATACCAAAACACCGAAAGAGCCCCAAAACAGCTCAGACCTCAGAGGGTTAATAACTGTTGAATATTCTTCCCCGAAATTAAAATTGACTAAAAAGCTTATTAACCTTTGAGCATTCCTTACACCAGACAGAAGATAGCCACGAATACTTTTGTTCTCACTCTGCGGCGAGCAATGGTCCGGGCCCGCTGTTACAAAAACACACAAAGTTCACTCCACAAACGACAATGACCGGAATAAGCCCAGGCAAGGCAACAGTGCGTTACATCAAAAGATGCGCATCTCGTCCTGTAATAGAGATGAAACCCTTGATCGTGTCACTCAACCTGTCAAACATAAAACAGAAGAATTACTAATAAAACAAAAGAGACCAACCACACGAATGGCTCTCATACATACCGGGAGATGTTCACAACGCGGTACTATGCACAGTCGCTGACCATAACATGCAGTTGTCTGTTCGTTGACGAGCTACACAAAGACTCAAGATCGTAAACAAACGTTCCATTGACAAAAAAACATCTTCAAAGCAACCGTACCAACCTTAAAGCCAGGGGCAGCCTATGCACAGCAGCACAACGCAGAGACGGCACTCCAGATACTATCCCATTCAAGAAAAGGGCAACTTTCGTAAAGAGGCGGTACGGGTGACAACGCATCCCAAGTGACAAAAACCTCCACATTTTATACCATAACACCAGACTGCTGATAGGTGCAATGTTTTTACATGACACTGGCCAATGACCAACACGGGTACACTTCACCCTGCTACACTTGGTCTACTGTTTAGAGTGTGTTGTGGGAATGTAACGTCGTTTACCATAATCTGTGAGTCCAGAGGCGCTGTAAATACTGCTCATGCCAATTATGGCGTATCCGTTTGAGTCTGATAATGACAGAACAAACAACTGATCGACCCAAACCACCTTCCCAAGCATGACTTGTGCATGACGTTTGTAGAGAGCATGAGTGACCATACTCTGCTTCTGGCCCTGTCTCCAGCTGTCTTTTCGATGACCATCTCAATAGAAGTGCCAACATGTCCTGAGGGTGAGACCGTGGCATCAAGAAGGAAAGTCCTTGGTTTTCTAAAATGTAAGGATGCTGCAAGTAATTCTAGTCATTTTGACCATCTACATCCATCCACCCTCTCTATATATAGATGTAGTGTATATAGATTTCACTGACAATGGCTTTAAAAAGGGCACTCATTCATCAGTAGATCAATGTCACACATGGTTATTCATGTCTCAACGGTTTGTAGTGCATCAATAACCTGCTGATGGTGGTGTTGCAAATCACACAGTCCTGCCAGTTCCTCTCTACTTGAAGTGTCCTCAAATGGCATCTCTCTGAAAATGAACAAGCCACACAACTCTTCATAGAGTTCCTTCACAACCTCGCAGCTGACTCGACTTCTTATGATAACATCTATCGATATCTGTCTGATACCGTATCTACACTGTTCGCATCAGATAAATGTAGCATCAGACACAATATACATATTTAATGTCTACATTGGATAGTTGTTGTTGGACCTCATGCTGTAGTTTATCAGTGTTTATTTAAGAAATAAGGTAAAGTTAATAACACATAATCTTTACAATCAGAGATTAGACACTAGATGAGATCAGTGAATCAGACCACATATTATCTGTAGCCAACATCAACATTTTCTTAACTGTAGTAAATGTGCCTGATAAACATAGTTATGGCAGCCAGAAGAAATCATGCAAAACAAGTCAAGGGTCAAAAGCTCAACTGAAGGACACACTAATCAGCATAATGGTGATTATGAACTTCAACTTAACCTTTCAACATACATATACAATTCAAGGTAACACTTTATTTGAAGGGGTGTGCATAAGACTGACATGACACTGTCATAAACATGACATAACACCTGTTTATGACTGTTGTCATTAAGTGTCATTCGGTAAATTATGACACTTTTAATGCAAAGTTGACATTGTTTAAAATGTCTTTGTTATGACAACTTGACATTACCCAAGACAAAAATGTCTTGATTATGACAACTTGACATTAACAAAGACGGAAATGTCTTTGTTATGACAACTTAATATTAACCAAGAAATCATAACCTGTCAACCTGTCACAATTATGTCATAACAGGTCTAATTATCAAACTTCAAGCATTTTGCAGTGTAATAACCCTTAATGACATCTTTATCACTAGTACAATGTGTTCCACTTTACTTGAGGACAGGTAATATTCATGACACAGTTATAATGGTGTCATGACGGCCAAAGTTGTCACAGGTTGACAGGTTATGATTTCTCGGTTAATGTCAAGTTGTCATAACAAAGACATTTCCGTCTTTGTTAATTTCAAGTTGTCATAATCAAGACATTTTTGTCTTGGGTAATGTCAAGTTGTCATAACAAAGACATTTTAAACAATGTCAACTTTGCATTGAAAGTGTCATAATTTACCGAATGACACTTAATGACAACAGTCATAAACATTCATAAAGACTCCTTCATGTTTATGACAGGTGTTATGTCATGTTTATGACAGTGTCATGTCAGTCTTATGCACACCCCTTCAAATAAAGTGTTACCCAATTCAAAAATGGAAAACAGAAGCTCAATGGCCAATTAAGTCACTTGATCTGTATTTATATAACACTTTTTACAATACCGATTGTTTCAATGCAGCTTTACAGTTATAAAACAGTAAAATAATGATTCAGGGATGCAAACAATTCCATTCTGCTGTAAAGCAGCACTAAAAAGAAAATAGTATCTTTGTTCAGCTGAAATCAGTTCGATGTTCATTCTGTTCAGTTCAAAATGTGTAATGTTAATCAATTATGAAATTAGTTCAATTCATCTATAAAACATTGATCATCATTCAGTTCAGATCAGTTCAAGTTTACTTCTGATCCAATAGTGTCAATGCAGTCAAATCAATAATATTGAATATATATATATATAGCGTCGCCAACTAAGCAAGTCAACAGTGGCAAGGAATAAACCAATACAGCACATCGAAGCTTCTGCAAGTACCAATGAAATTTTTCAACAGAGTTTAGTTCCAACTGTAAATGAAAACACCTCAATCACCTACATTGTAAATCTGAATAAGTTGACAAAACGTCTCAGGTTACGTATGTAACCCTGGTTACCTAAAGAGGGAACGAGACGCTGCGTTGAGACGCTATGGGAATGCCCCTGCGTGATTGGGTCATGAAGCACGTGAAATCAGTCCAATGGTGTGACGAGACGTCATAGGCGGGTGACATCACAGACCAGAAAACTATAAAGCATACCCAGAAACAGACCGCACTAGCTTCTGATAGGCTGAAGCAAGTTGGCATGCAGGGAGTATGTCAGGGTGATGCAGAGTCTGGGAACCCAGATTACAAACCTGAAACGGTTCCCTTTCAAGGGAACTCGAGCTGCGTAGAGACACTGTGAGAACACTGTACCCACGATGCCATAATAACCAATGCCTGTGTGTGTGAAATCATTGCGCACACTAATATACAAGCACCTTAGACCCTGGAGTGGGTCCTAGATCCAAGTTATAAAACCTCACAAAGGTGTGAGGAGAGGAAAAAAACCTGCGACAAAGCTTTGTTTTATCGCCATGCAAAGACTCATGTTTAATCATGCGCAAATAACCAGAACACGCATGACAATAACAACATCAACAAAGTTTCAATATAATGCGACAAAGCTACGCACAAGCTTCCACTTTTAAGAGGACGATCGAGTGACAGACACAGGCTCAGTAACAGAAAGCACGGTTATTTTCAGCCGCGTAAAAGAAACATTGCAGCACGGCTAGGCCTATTAAATGACCGTGGAGCTAGCATCATCATAACACAACGGTTATGGAAATTAGAACGACACTACATTGAATAAAATTGCAATGAAGTTACAAACGATCCACAACATTAAAGAGAATAGCAGAGCCAACACCGGGCACTTATGCAGGATACAGCACGTGATGAAGCAATGTCCACGAGTAGGCCACCATGAACAGGACAGGATCATAGAGACACAGCATACGAGATGACTGACAAAACCAGGAGTAGCATACGCGCACCAAAAAAAAAAAAACACTGGTAAATGCGCACCATAACACATGAAAACGTCTCGGTTACGTATGTAACCCTCGTTCCCTGAGTGAGGGAACGGAGACGTTCCGTCGGATGACGACGAATGGGGTTTCGCATAGAAAGCCTATCAACTTCGAGTATACAAAACGAGCCAATGGCAAAGAAATGCCATGGGTCTGCGGAATTTGCATGACGTAACTCCGCCCCACCTCGTGGGTATATAAGGAGGAAGTCCTGCATCTAGCAGATATGTTTCTTCGCTGAGGAGCCAAGACTGAGCTCAGGCGATCCCCGCGGTATACAGCGGAAGTGGCAAGAAGACGGAACGTCTCCGTTCCCTCACTCAGGGAACGAGGGTTACATACGTAACCGAGACGTTCCCTTTCGTTCGTCACTCCGAGTTCCGTCGGATGACGACGAATGGGGTTACCAGTCTAATCACGCCACCTTCACAGCTGTCTTCCAGTGCCCTGCGTAAATCTGAGATCCCTGTCATACTGGACAAGTGGGACTCCTATTTAACACAGGAATACCAAGGTACACTGGGGAGCATATCCCAAGATATAGAGGAGTATGCAGGATATACCCAGCCCAACGGGGGGGGGGGGGGGGGGGGGGAATTTAGAATACACATATGACCCGAAGGATGCATATGGGGAATACACTGGGGTATCCAGCCGCAGGTGGAAAAGTTTTAAACCCCAGGGGGTGGCAAGGTGGCTTGCCAAGGGAAGACACATGCTCAGAGAGGCTTACAGTGGGAATACACATGTGGGGGTAGCTCCGTAGAGGGACCATGCACACGGGAGGCACCTAGCCGACGCACAGGTTCAAAGACACTGGGTCGACGTCAGGAGTGCAGGAGGAACTCAGGGCTTTCGGAGAAGCTCACCTGAGGAAAATATCGCACGTATCCAGTCCCTGGAGTGGAATGGCGAGCAAGCGAAGACACCTGAGCGGGTCCTAGTACCGGCTGGTTGAAGCGAGTACACGAGAGGACACAGGCTCCACTCGGAGATTATAGAATCTGGCGAATGTGTTGGGTGTCGCCCAGCCTGCAGCTCTGCAGATGTCTGTTAGCGAGGCGCCATGCGCTAACGCCCAAGAGGATGCCACACTCCGGGTGGAGTGGGCCGTCACACCGAGGGGGCACGGTCGGCCTTGCTGCTGGTATGCCAAAGCAATGGTGTCCACTATCCAGAGCGACAACCTCTGCTTGGAGAGAGCTCTTCCCTTCAGCTTCCCACCATAACAGACAAAGAGCTGGTCTGAGGTCCTGAAACACTGCGTCCTGTCTACATAGGTGCGGAGAGCACGTACTGGACAGAGCAGTGCCAAGGCTGGGTCTGCCTCCTCCGGGGGCAGCGCTTGCAGGTTCACCACCTGGTCCCGAAAGGGAGTGGTAGGAACCTTGGGCACGTATCCAGGCCGGGGTCTCAGGATCACGTGAGAGTAAGCCGGCCCGAATTCCAGGCACGCTTCGTCAACGGAGAATGCGGGCAGGTCCCCAACCCTCTTAATAGAGGCCAATGCAACCAGGAGCACTGTCTTCATTGACAGGAGCTTGAGCTCCACTGTTTGCAAAGGCTCAAAGGGAGCATGCTGCAGGGCAGTTAAGACCACTGCGAGGTCCCAGGAGGGAACGAGAGGGCGGCGAGGAGGATGTAATCTCCTGGCTCCTCTCAGGAACCTGATGACCAGGTCATGCTTTCCCACAGACTTACCTTCTAACAAGTCATGGTGTGCGGCGATAGCGGCAACATAGACTTTCAGGGTGGAGGGAGACAGCCTTCGCTCCAACCCATCTTGAAGGAAGGAAAGCATGACGCTGATCGGGCATTTCCGGGGGTCTTCTCGGTGAGAAGAGCACCAGCTGACGAAGAGGTTCCACTTCAACGCATAGAGGTGTCTCGTGGACGACGCTCTAGCGGAAGTGATGGTAGCCACCACCGGAGGTGGTAGGGTACCCAAACCTACCTGGTCCCGTCCAGGAGCCAGACATGGAGGCTCCAAAGATCGGGACGAGGGTGCCACAGGGTGCCCCGTCCCTGAGAAAGAAGGTCCTTCCTCAGAGGAATGGGCCAAGGAGGTGCTGTCGCGAGGAGTATGAGTTCGGAGAACCAGGTCCTGGTGGGCCAGTAGGGCGCAACCAAAAGGACCTGCTCCTCGTCCTCCTTGACCTTGCGCAGGAGATGCGCAAGAAGGCTCACTGGGGGAAACGCATACTTGCGGCCCCGCGGCCAGCTGTGCACCAGTGCATCCGTGCCGAGCGTGCCCTCGGTCAGGGAATAATACAGGGCGCAATGGGTCGAGTCGTGGGAGGCAAACAGATCTATCTGTGCGTCGCCGAACTGGTCCCAAATCAGCTGAACCGTCTGGGGATGGAGTCGCCATTCGCCAGGGAGGGGCTGAAGCCGAGACAGCTCGTCGGCTGCACAGTTCAGGGCTCCGGGAATGTAAATAGCACGAAGGGAATTCAGATGCTTCTGACTCCATAAGAGGAGGTGGCGAGCGAGTTGCGACATACGGCGCGAGCGTAGACCACCTTGATGGTTGATGTACGCTACTGTGGCGGTATTGTCTGATCGGACCAGAACGTGTTGACCCCTGAGCAGCGCTCGAAAGCGGTGCAGGGCAAGGCGTACGGCCAGCAACTCGAGGCAATTGACATGCCAAAGGCGCTGGGGTCCTGTCCAGGAGCCCGCGGCAGCATGACCATTGCACATGGCACCCCAGCCCGTGGCGGAGGCATCTGTCGATACGACAACATGCCTCGTAGCCTGTTCTAGGGGGACACCGGCCCATGACCGGAATAAGCCCAGGCAAGGCAACAGTGCGTTACATCAAAAGATGCGCATCTCGTCCTGTAATAGAGATGAAACCCTTGATCGTGTCACTCAACCTGTCAAACATAAAACAGAAGAATTACTAATAAAACAAAAGAGACCAACCACACGAATGGCTCTCATACATACCGGGAGATGTTCACAACGCGGTACTATGCACAGTCGCTGACCATAACATGCAGTTGTCTGTTCGTTGACGAGCTACACAAAGACTCAAGATCGTAAACAAACGTTCCATTGACAAAAAAACATCTTCAAAGCAACCGTACCAACCTTAAAGCCAGGGGCAGCCTATGCACAGCAGCACAACGCAGAGACGGCACTCCAGATACTATCCCATTCAAGAAAAGGGCAACTTTCGTAAAGAGGCGGTACGGGTGACAACGCATCCCAAGTGACAAAAACCTCCACATTTTATACCATAACACCAGACTGCTGATAGGTGCAATGTTTTTACATGACACTGGCCAATGACCAACACGGGTACACTTCACCCTGCTACACTTGGTCTACTGTTTAGAGTGTGTTGTGGGAATGTAACGTCGTTTACCATAATCTGTGAGTCCAGAGGCGCTGTAAATACTGCTCATGCCAATTATGGCGTATCCGTTTGAGTCTGATAATGACAGAACAAACAACTGATCGACCCAAACCACCTTCCCAAGCATGACTTGTGCATGACGTTTGTAGAGAGCATGAGTGACCATACTCTGCTTCTGGCCCTGTCTCCAGCTGTCTTTTCGATGACCATCTCAATAGAAGTGCCAACATGTCCTGAGGGTGAGACCGTGGCATCAAGAAGGAAAGTCCTTGGTTTTCTAAAATGTAAGGATGCTGCAAGTAATTCTAGTCATTTTGACCATCTACATCCATCCACCCTCTCTATATATAGATGTAGTGTATATAGATTTCACTGACAATGGCTTTAAAAAGGGCACTCATTCATCAGTAGATCAATGTCACACATGGTTATTCATGTCTCAACGGTTTGTAGTGCATCAATAACCTGCTGATGGTGGTGTTGCAAATCACACAGTCCTGCCAGTTCCTCTCTACTTGAAGTGTCCTCAAATGGCATCTCTCTGAAAATGAACAAGCCACACAACTCTTCATAGAGTTCCTTCACAACCTCGCAGCTGACTCGACTTCTTATGATAACATCTATCGATATCTGTCTGATACCGTATCTACACTGTTCGCATCAGATAAATGTAGCATCAGACACAATATACATATTTAATGTCTACATTGGATAGTTGTTGTTGGACCTCATGCTGTAGTTTATCAGTGTTTATTTAAGAAATAAGGTAAAGTTAATAACACATAATCTTTACAATCAGAGATTAGACACTAGATGAGATCAGTGAATCAGACCACATATTATCTGTAGCCAACATCAACATTTTCTTAACTGTAGTAAATGTGCCTGATAAACATAGTTATGGCAGCCAGAAGAAATCATGCAAAACAAGTCAAGGGTCAAAAGCTCAACTGAAGGACACACTAATCAGCATAATGGTGATTATGAACTTCAACTTAACCTTTCAACATACATATACAATTCAAGGTAACACTTTATTTGAAGGGGTGTGCATAAGACTGACATGACACTGTCATAAACATGACATAACACCTGTTTATGACTGTTGTCATTAAGTGTCATTCGGTAAATTATGACACTTTTAATGCAAAGTTGACATTGTTTAAAATGTCTTTGTTATGACAACTTGACATTACCCCAAAACAAAAATGTCTTGATTATGAAACTTGACATTAAAAAAAGACGGAAATGTCTTTGTTTTGGGCAACTTAATTTAACCAAGAAATCATAACCCGTCAAAACCCGTCACAATTATGTCATTTAAAAGGTCTAATTATCAAACTTCAAGCATTTTGCAAGGGGGTAATAACCCTTAATGACATCTTTTTTCACTAGTACAATGTGTTTTCCCCTTTACTTTAGGCAGGTAATATTCTGACACAGTTTTAATGGGTGTAAAGACGGGCCCCAAAA